>JAPXFY010000269.1:0-45000 GCA_030674185.1 Monoplex corrugatus
TTGTGTTGCAGAGTAACATACTCTAATCCTGACAGAAACTAAGAAAATTTGGAAATTTTAGTTGATGTAGGCCTTTGGTCCATGCCAAACAAGAATACAATATTGAAATATAAAACATACATATTAAAGGGGTATGTAGCAGGTAAGACATGAAGAATTGATCAACCAACTAGAAAGACTCGATATTGATGGAAAAGATCTACGAATAATCAGAAATATGTATTGAGAACAAACAGCAGCAATGAGAATAGAAAACGATATAAGCTCTTTCCAAAATATCAAAAGAGGAGTCAGGCAAGGTTGTGTTCTGTCACAGATTTGTTTTCACTTTACAGAGAAATCAGGCAAGGTTGTGTTCTGTCACAGATTTGTTTTCACTTTACAGAGAAATCACCATTAGAAACCTAGAAGAATTAAAGGTTGTAGGAAAAATGATAACCAACATTTGTTACGCAGATGACACTGTGCTGATTGCAGATAATCAAAGGGACCTACAAAACTTTGTGAATATGATAGAAATAGAGAGCAAAAATAAAGGGTTGGAGCTAAATAGCAAGAAAACTGAAGTCACAGTAATCAGTAAAAAAAATGAAATCCTCTCTTGCAAATAACAGCAAATGGCACAACTTTGAGACAGGTTGATAAGTTCAAATATCTGGGAAAGGTCATCTCACCAGAGAGTAGATGCACATCAGAAATAGTCAGCAGAATCATCCGAGCCAAAACAGCATTCAATAAATGAAAAATATTCTTACCAACGAATGCCTATCAATTAACATCAGGAAGAGTCCTTAAATGATATATAGAACCGATAATGTTATATGGTTGTGAGGCGTGGACAGCCAACACGCAAAGCCAGAACAAGACTGAGGCAGCCAAGAGGTGGTTTCTAAGAAGAATGTTGAGAGGTCCATGAACAGCAAAGAAATCAAACGAGACAGTCTTGATGGAGGCAGACACAAGAAGAGCATTGATAAGAAAGATTAGGAAAAGACAGGTAACATTTATGGGCCATTTTATAGGAAAAGGAAATTAGAGCACCTGGTCACAACAGGAAAGCTGGAGGGAAAGAGAGTACCAGGTAGTCCCGGGGGAAATATTGGACGGACTTGCAGAGTGGCTGAGGACAGAGAGGGCAGAAGACGTGCTTGTGACCACAAGGGATAGATGCATATGGAGGGCCATGATTGCCAACGCCATGCGGAAGGGCACATGATGATGATGATGATGATGATTTATACTTTCTTTCTCTTGGGATTGTCTGTCTGTCTGTCCATCTGACTATCTGTCTGTCTCTGTCTCTTTCTGTCTCTGTCTTTCTCTCTGTCTTTCTCTGCCCTCCCCTCAATCTCTCTCTGTCTCACTTTTTGTTGCTCTCTCTTTTGCTCTTCCCCTCTCTCTTCTCTCTCTCATTAGCTCACTTTGTCATCTTTCGTCAATATATGTCTTTGTGTAAGAACATGTGCACAAGTAATATATTTAATGTTTAATCGTTTACATAAAATACAATAGTTCCCTTTCAGTACAGGGCTGAATGAAGAAGAAAAGTATGTGTGATGTTTATCTATCACCCTTGGAAATAGACTGATTTTATCTTACTTATCTTAGTTTGGCTTGTTTGTACCTCTCAGGCCTGACTGATGCCAGAATATATCATAAAGATAATGATAATAATGACAATTGTAATAATATAATAATAATAATAGTAATCCCAAACAAGTGTGACTGCCCCCGTTCAAGCAAACAGGAACCAGAAAAAACACGAAAGAAGAATAAGAACGCGTATTTAATACAAGACAAGACAGGCACAAATTTTCGGCCAACTGGCCCTTGTCAAGCATAAGATTACAAGCAAACAAACACCAGATACAAAAATTGTTTGTTTGTTTGCAATCTTACGCTTGACAAAGGCCAGTTGGCCGAAAATTTGCGCCTGTCTTGTCTTGTTGTATTAAATACACGTTCGTGTTCTGACCACATATCTCCTCTCCTGGCACAACTTCACTGGCTCCCTGTATCAAAGCGCATACAGTACAAACTAGACACCATGTGCTACAAAAGCCTCAATAACGCAGCCCCCGATTACCTGTCAAGCCTACTTGAGATCTATGTTCCCTCACGTACCCTCCGCTCTGCCTCCGATCCTCTGACTTTTCGCTTTCTACGCACTAAGCTCAATACCTACGGTCCACGAGCCTTCTCTGTTTCTGGTCCACTTTCCTGGAACAAACTTCCTCTCTCAGTCCGTCAGCAACCTACTTTCGTCTCCTTCAAGTCTGCTCTCAAAACTCACCTTTTCTCCTCTGCATAAAATCCTGACCTCACTCAATCCCCTCTGTAGCCTGTCTGTGCTCGGAGGGGAATCGGATTGTAATATATAATTGTATATAATATGCTCTCTATAATTTTCCATTGCTTTTATTCTTTCTCCCCATTTATAGCTGTGTGCGTGTTGTGTGTGTGTGTGTGTGTGTGTGTGCGTGCGTGCGTGCGTGCATGCGTGCGTGCGTGTGCGTGCGTGCGTGCGTGTGTGTCTGTTTTAGCGCTTTGATTTGATTTTATCAAGATTTTGCACTATATAAATAAAATATTGTATTGTATTATTGCATTTCGTGTTTTATCTGGTTCATAATAATAGTAATAATGATAATACGCTCGTAATAATAATAATGATAGTAATAATGAATAAATATACATTTATGGTGTGCCTAACAGTGCTCTAGGCACTACTATTCTACAATACAAACAGCCATGAGTTATACATGTAATACACATTCATCATTTTTATCCTTTAGCATCATGGACATGCTCTAAATAACATCCACATACAAGACACTACAAGAACACATTAAAACAGGACAAGAAAGGGTCAGTGTATCCACATTAAGTCAAACAGAAAGATTCACAGAAAATGTGGCCTTTAAGTTGGGTCAAAAGAAGGAAAGGTTAACTAAAGGCTTCAGATCAAAGGGCAGATTATTCCTCAGAAAAAATCCAAAATGGGCCATGATCAGAAAGCATGTCTTGTACTGTATTGAGGGATTTTGAACTCCCAAGTATATGAAGAAGAGAAAAAAAAGTACGAGAAGAAGAATAGGCATGGAGCCATTCAAAACAAACGGAGCTGATGCATTTTGGTTGTTTTATGAAAGGAAGCATAGAGTATAATCTGTCACACAGTCTCAATCGACAATGGAACTCCATAGCATCATGTTACCATCCCCATCATCATTTTCACTATAGCCTTGTAAACAATTGTCCTAAACATTGTGGCCACTGAAATGGCGTAGACAATGGAGAACAAACAAACAGAAGTTAAGTAATACCATGTTAGATCAATGGAGCTCATGTAATAGTGAAAAACAACAACACACACACACACACACACACACACACACACACACACACACACACACACACACACACACACACACACCACACACACACACACACACACACACACACAAACAAAAACACAAACACACATAAAAACACACACCAAAAATGACGGGAAAATTTGAAGGGGGTACTACTTATACCCATCCATCTTTCAAGTATGAAGAGGACTGTGGTGTGACCCTATTACATCAACACAAACAAAACCCAGGCAGGAGATCTAGACACAAACATAGCGTCACTCACTGGTCTTAGCCATTGTCTCAGCTGAAGACAACTGTTTGACTCCCGCACCCTGCCCACCAGCATCATGCATTGTCAACCATGCTCACAAAGCAAAACCTTAACCCTTTGATTCCCTTACCCTGTCCTGCAGGAAGCTGGTGGATAGGGTGAGGGAGTGAAAGGATTAAGTTTTTGCAGTTGGTGGAAAGGTTGTGGGAGTCTAAGGATTAACACATTAAGTCAAACTGGTAGTGTTAGTGTGACCCACACAAACTACTGTCACCCACAGCTGGACATCATCTTAGCTTTCCCACTGACGTTCAAGTCAGACGCTCTGTTTCCAACAAACAATGAAACTGTCTACTGTGACTAAGGACTGTGACGTTCACAATATCATTGTGTGTGTGTGTGTGTGTGTGTGTGTGTGTGTGTGTGTGTGTGTGTGTGTGTGTGTGTGTGTGTGTGTGTGTGTGTGTGCATAATGGAGGTTTAAGTATTAGCTAACAAGTCTGCGCGAATGTTCACTCAGGAGACGGGGAAAATCTCCATCTTTTATCTGCCAAGTGGGAGACACCCAGGCAGGATCAAAACCAGACCTTCCAATTGGAAGTCCAACATCTTACCCACTTGACAACTGCATCCGTCACACTCACTGTTTTTATTGTCATAAAAACCATCAAAGGAATTATGGACACCAGCCAAAGATAAAGCAAAACAAGGACAGAGAGTAAAGCTGACCTGTTTTCTTGCAGTCAGGAGATATAAAATATATATAGCTATGAGCCATTGCGATTTAAACATTCATATACACATCTGGTTATTTCAGCTTGAACACAACAATTATATATTTTGCCATCAAATTCAACAAAATTATTCTCACACACGCAGACACACACACGCACACAGACACACACACACAGACATACACACACAGACGCACACACACAAACACACACACACACACATACGCACACACATGCACAGACACACAGAGACTCACACACACGCACGAACGCACAGAGAGAAAGAAAGAAAGAAAGAGAGAGAGAGGTGGGGGGGGGGGGGAGGAGAAAGCCATGCAATTCCAGTTTTCGTTTCCCTCTCTTTTATTTGATACATTTACACCATACAACAATTCATGTATACCACAAATGAACAGTACAAGGTTAATCATTGCTGTTCTACAACAGTACATGTACCCAATAACGAACAGCAGACAAAGCAGTACATAATTTCAGCACCACATACTTTAATTAAAGAAGAGACGAAGATAGAATGCACAGAATACATAACATTCCACTGTATCCATCATCTTGAACTCTCTCTCTCTCTCTCTGTGTCTCTCACTCTCTCTCTCTCTTACACACACACACACACACACACACACACACACACACACACACACACACACACACACACACACCACACACAGACTCTCTCTCTGTCTCGCTCTCTCTCTCTCTCTCTCTCTCTCACACACACACACACACACACACACACAGAGTCAGTACATCACATCATAAAACCTATGTAAGTAAACATCCAAAACACTGCAAAGAACACTGCTTATTAGTCAACTAATGCCTACCCACTATCATTGTCTTTGTTGTTAAGACCCAAGCTGTTGAACAGATCCATATCAGGGCTATAACCAACTCAGAATGTACACAATACTTCAATGGAAGAAATGGAAAAGAAAATCAAGTACACATATCATTGCATTCGCGCTGTTTACCATCAGTCCGTTTCAGTTTCTCGCAGATGTGCATAATTCGTTCTGCTTGCTTCTTACTGAAAAAGAGAAATGTGACAATTCTTATGAATGGTATTCTGAGTTATCGTCATCATCGTTGTCGTCCTCATCATCATCATAATCGTTGTCGTCGTCATCATCATTGTTGTCGTCATCATCATCGTCATCGTCTTTTTCTTTATGTCATTTCATTTCATGTCCTTTTCCTGACTGGACTGACACTATATGTGAGCATGAATAATGGTTGTGACCAGTAGTAGTAGTGGTAGTAAAAGTAGTAGTAGTGGCAGTAGTAAAAGTAGCAGTAGCAGCTGTAGCAGCAGCAGTTGTAGTAGTGAAGAGGTAGTAGTAGTAGTAGTCACAGTAGTGGTACAAGTAGTGACTGCGAGCGAAAGTTTTATTGAATTGAAATAGTGTGCACTTTAATGTGATTCATACACATCATTAGTTGTAGTCGTAGAAACAGTAACAGTAGTAGACACAGTGGACGCAGTAGATGTGGTGGACATAGTAGTAGTGGTGGAAGTAGTAGTAGCGGTAGTAGAAGTAGAAATGATAAAAGTAGTAGTGGCAATGTAGTCATAGTAGTAGCCATAGTAGTAGTCATAGTAGTAGTGGCAGTAGTAGTCATAGCAGTAGTCATAGTAGTAGTCATAGTAGTAGCAGTCACTACATACAACAATGGTACGGTAATAATGGAATAACATACACATCAAACTGTACAGTTTACTCAAAATGTCTCTGTTTCTTTTTTCTTTCATTGCTTTCCAAGTGCTACAGCCTACAAAGAAAACATTACGAAAATGAGAAACTGTTTCAAAGATATGTTTACAACATTTCCACACAGCACACACTGTCTCATGCCATCACAACATGATAGACCATGTGGCCATGATAGAAAAGGACAGATAGTGTACCATGGAGTATAACAGAACATCAATAAACTGTGTGTTTGGCTTGACTGTCTGTGGCCATGATAGAAAAGGACAGATAGTGTACCATGGAGTATAACAGAACATCAAAAACTGTGTGTTTGGCTTGACTGTCTGTGGCCATGACAGAAAAGGACAGATCGCATAGTGTACCATGGTGTATAACAGAACATCAATAAACTGTGTGTCTGGCTCCACTGTCTCTAGCGTGATAGAACAAGACAGATAGTGTACAATGGAGAATGTATAAAGAACATAAATAAACTTTGTTTTCAGTTTTACTTCTGTTGCTATGGTATGAAAAATTGGTTACTATGGTGTTACTCAAATAAAGGCTGACATGTACGTAATGATAATTTATTTCGATCTTTCACATTATTTGGTTTTCTTAACTCATTATGCATGGACCTGACTGTACCTTATGAAGGACTGGGGCAGGTTGACAGTGTGAACCACAAGTAGTCAGGTGTGTGTGTATGCAGACGTGTGTATGTGCGCGCGCGCGTGTGTGTGTGTATGTGTGCTCGCGTGCGTGTGTGTACCTGTGTGTGCGTGTGCGTGTGTGTGTGTGTAATATTTTTAATAATATTGAAATGCACTTGTTTCTTACAGGTCTTTTATTAATCACATATTTACACTGTTGCTGCAGTCCCCCACAGGGAGTGGACCAGATGAACAAAAATGTATTCAGATTCTATAATAGTTATCTTCTCTCTCTCTCTCTCTCTCTCTCTCTCTCTCTCTCTCTCTCTCTCTCTCTCTCTTCACACAACTTACCAATTCTCTTTCAGTATTGTCTCCTCCTGTGTATCCAGTGCCTCACACTGCTTCAGTACCAGATGACAAGTACGAAGAAGCTGCCTGATAGTGTCAGACTGAATGTGAGAAACACAGTGACACCTGAAAATTTTCTTCAGACCATTCAGACAATTTTTTGTGTCATAAATTGTAAGTTCTTTAAAACTCACTGGCATCACTTCTAAGATTGCCTGAAATCAAACAGTAAATCAGTCAAATGAGTATTCAATCACATTGACAATTAATCAACCATGCAATTATTCAGTTGATTAGTCAGTTGGTTAATCCATCTATACAATGATTAGATATTCAGCCAGTCATTCCATTTACACATTGATTTGACGTTCAGTCAGTCAGTTCATCTATACATTCATGAGATATTCAGTCAGTCAGTCAATCTGTCCATCTATACGTTCATTAGATATTCAGTCAGTCAGTCTGTCCATCTATACATTCATTAGATATTCAGTCAGTCAGTCTGTCCATCTATACATTCATTAGATATTCAGTCAGTCAGTCAGTCCATCTATACATTCATTAGATATTCAGTCAGTCAGTCTGTCCATCTATACATTCATTAGATATTCAGTCAGTCAGTCAGTCCATCTATACATTCATTAGATATTCAGTCAGTCAGTCAGTCCATCTATACATTCATTAGATATTCAGTCAGTCAGTCTGTCCATCTATACATTCATTAGATATTCAGTCAGTCAGTCAGTTCATCTATACATTCATGAGATAGTCAGTCCAGTCAGTCAATCTGTCCATCTATACATTCATTAGATATTCAGTCAGTCAGTCTGTCCATCTATACATTCATTAGATATTCAGTCAGTCAGTCAGTCCATCTATACATTCATTAGATATTCAGTCAGTCAGTCTGTCCATCTATACATTCATTAGATATTCAGTCAGTCAGTCAGTCCATCTATACATTCATTAGATATTCAGTCAGTCAGTCTGTCCATCTATACATTCATTAGATATTCAGTCAGTCAGTCAGTCCATCTATACATTCATTAGATATTCATCAGTCAGTCAGTCTGTCCATCTATACATTCATTAGATATTCAGTCAGTCAGTCAGTCAGTCTGTCCATCTATACATTCATTAGATATTCAGTCAGTCAGTCAGTCCATCTATACATTCATTAGATATTCAGTCAGTCAGTCAGTCAGTCCATCTATACATTCATTAGATATTCAGTCAGTCAGTCAGTCTATCCATCTATACATTATTAGGTGTTCATTCAGTCAGTCAGTCAGTCTGTCCATCTATACATTCATTAGATATTCATCAGTCAGTCAGTCCATCTATACATTCATTAGATATTCAGTCAGTCAGTCAGTCCATCTATACATTCATTAGATATTCAGTCAGTCAGTCAGTCTATCCATCTATACATTGATTAGGTGTTCATTCAGTCAGTCTGTCCATCTATACATTCATTAGATATTCAGTCAGTCAGTCAGTCCATCTATACATTCATTAGATATTCAGTCAGTCAGTCAGTCTGTCCATCTATACATTCATTAGACATTCAGTCAACCTGTACACCAATTTCTTGTACACTGTAAAATGTACGAGGCCTGATCCAAAATTGTTATTTGTTAAGTTGCCATTTGTGCACTGTGTATAGTGCTGGCATAAAACTTTTGATTTGTATTGAGATCAAATATACAGCCTTTGTACTATTAATAGCCACAATGTAAACAATTTTTTTCTTGAATCGCTGTTTATACAAAACAAAAACAAAAAGTGTAACAGAGTGTGTTTTCAGGAAACACACATGATATACGCATGTGGGCAAAACAATGGCGTGGGAAAACATTTTACAATAAGGTGACAGACAGAGGACAGGAAAAGTCAGTCTGGTCGTCAAACATTTCGAGGGATGTAGTTTTGAACATGATTTTAAATCAACAAATGTCAGTGTATGCTCCCAGCAATCATAAAGAGACCTTGCCATTACTCTGATGTACATGTAGCTTAAAGGTAGTCAAGTGGGACATTTATACAGGTCTATTATTAGTGTTAATTCTGACATACGTGTAGCTTAAAGGTAGTCATGTGGGACATTTACACAGGTCTGTTATTACAGTTAGCTCTGACATACGTGTAGCTTAAATGTAGTCATGTGGGACATTTATACAGTTAACCCTGACATACGTGTAGCTTAAAGGTAGTCATGTGGGACATTTATTACAGTTAACCCTGACATAATACATTAAGTTTAACGATATCAAGTTATGCAGGTCCATGGATGTAACTTTGCTTTTCACAGTGTTAGTAACTGTTGTTACATACCCTGATGATGTCATCGTTGGCCGTTGTCATGGAAGATAGCTCAGTGTGGTTCAAATCTTTGGATATATGTAAGAGTAGATCTACATAAAAGACTGGACGTGACTTGTAACGCCTCAGTGACACAGCCATCTGGTCCAGATTACTGGTGCCTGCCACCTACAAACGTTTGACACATCTGATAAAATGTCTGACACACGGGAACGTGTCTAACACGTCTACGTACTTTCTATTGTCATGATTTTGAGACACTTTTGCAAATAATATCTACGTAGTGCCAAAGTGAATGGTTAGTTAAAGTATGTTTTTTTATTTAATGCAAACACCTCATTGTTATTTAATGCAAACACCTCATTGTTATTTAATGCAAACACCTCATTGTTATATAATGTAAACACCTCACTGTTATTTAATGCAAGCACCTCACTGTTATTTAATAATAATAATAATAATAATATATTTTATTTATATAGCGCAAAATCTTGATAAAATCAAATCTAAGCGCTAATGTAAACACCTCATTGTTATTTAATGCAAACACCTCACTGTTATTTAATGCAAACACCTCATTGTTATCTAATGTAAACACCTCATTGTTATTTAATACAAACACCTCACTGTTATCTAATGTAAACACCTCATTGTTATTTAATACAAACACCTCATTGTTATTTAATGCAAACACCTCACTGTTATTTAATACAAACACCTCATTGTTATCTAATGTAAACACCTCATTGTTATTTAATGCAAACACCTCATTGTTATTTAATGTAAACACCTCACTGTTATTTAATGTAAAACACCTCACTGTTATTTAATACAAACACCTCATTGTTATTTAATGCAAACACTTCACTGTTATTTAATGCAAACACCTCACTGTTATTTAATACAAACACCTCACTGTTATTTAATGCAAACACCTCACTGTTATTTAATGCAAACACCTCATTGTTATTTAATGCAAACACCTCACTGTTATTTAATGTGAACACCTCATTGTTATCTGATGCAATGCAAACACCTTATTGTTATTTAATGCAATGCAAACACCTCATTGTTATTTAATGCAATGCAAACACCTCATTGTTATCTGATGCAATGCAAACACCTCATTGTTATTTAATGCAATGCAAACACCTCATTGTTATTTAATGCAATGCAAACACCTCATTGTTATCTAATGTAAACACCCCATCATACAATTCAGTCAAAATCACAAAGGCATTTTAAGGCGCAAAATTTGATGAAGCTTCTCTTTCAAAGTAAGACCTGAAAATATTAATTGGCCAACATTTCAAAGATTACAGAGAATAGACAACAACTTCTAAATGTGCTGACTATTCTCATAATGCTCTACAGAGCAGTCTGATACAACAGAACCAATACAATTATCACTGTTTATTCTCAAAGTACTCTACAGTCTGATACAACAGAACTGATACAGTTATCACTGATTATTCTCGTAGTACTCTACAGTCTGATACAACAAAACCAATACAATTATCACTGTTTATTCTCAAAGTACTCTATAGTCTGATACAACAGAACTAATACAGTTATCACTGATTATTCTCATAGTACTCTACAGTCTGATACAACAAAACCAATACAGTTATCACTGATTATTCTCGTAGTACTCTACAGTCTGATACAACAAAACCAATACAGTTATCACTGATTATTCTCATAGTACTCTACAGTCTGATACAACAAAACCAATACAGTTATCACTGATTATTCTCGTAGTACTCTACAGTCTGATACAACAGATCCAATATGGTTATACATTATTTTTGTAGTACTATACAGTCTGCGACAACAAAACCAATACAGTCATCACTGATTATTCTCATAATACTATGCAATCTGATACAACAGAACCAACATAGTTATCATTGATTACTATACTTTACAGTCTGATAGAACCAGTTATCACTGATAAGTACAATAGCACTTTACGGCCTGATACAACAGAACCAACATAGTTATCATTGATTACTATACTTTACAGTCTGATAGAACCAGTTATCACTGATAATTATAATAGCACTTTATGGCCTGATACAACAGAACCAACATAGTTATCACTGATTACTATACTTTACAGTCTGATAGAACCAGTTATCACTGATTAGTACAATAGCACTTTACGGCCTGATACAACAGAACCAACATAGTTATCATTGATTACTATACTTTACAGTCTGATAGAACCAGTTATCACTGATAATTATAATAGCACTTTATGGCCTGATACAACAGAACCAACATAGTTATCACTGATAATTATAATAGCACTTTACGGCCTGATACAACAGAACCAACATAGTTATCACTGATAATTATAATAGCACTTTATGGCCTGATACAACAGAACCAACATAGTTATCACTGATAATTATAATAGCACTTTACGGCCTGATACAACAGAACCAACATAGTTATCACTTATTATTATAATAACACTTTACAGTCTGATACAACAGAACCAGTTATCACTGATTATTATAATAACACTTTACAGTCTGATACAACAGAACCAATACAGTTATCACTGATTGTTATAATAGTACTTTACGGTTTGATACAACAGAACGGGTTATCGACGTTTATATTTCAGTGACTAGTGTGCTGATTATTCTCATAAACAGATGTCTGATTAGGGGCGCACTCTTTCTCTGTGGAAGAGAACATAATTAGATATGACTTAACTGATTAGAACAAACAAAAGGGAAACGGACCATTCTGCTAAATAGGCGTAGCACGGGAAAATATGGCTGCCAGAACAGAGGGACATGCGCTACACGCCTACACATTTGTGATGTCCACATTGGCGAACAAGTATTGATATGGGGCAGGACATCCAATTACTGCTGGCTATATATCAGTGAGGCATAGTAAGTATGTGTGATCAAATCTTTCTTTTCAAAGATATATTCCCATAAAATACCAGATACAGGTGGAAGTTGCACACTTTAAGATAAAAATGATAGCTGTATCTATCAAGTTATCCCTGGCTACAGATAAAGTTTGATGTGGCTTCTTGTTTCCTTATGACGTGTACACATAGTTTCTCTGTGACGTACCTGTGAATGTTGAGATATCAATATATTTGCCTTACATACTGCATACAGATCCCTTGTTGAAGATGTGACAGTCTGGCATGTGTCTTGAACTTTCACAAATAGGTTTGTTTAGGTCACATTTTTTTACTCGTATTTTATTAAAATGAGTACAAAGAAACAGAAAACAAAATTCATTCATTATCATTATCACTCACTCACCTTAATGCCAGGTCTGTATTGTGGGGACTTCACGTCGAACATAGGATAGCCACTGGCTTCATTGTACAACAGACCCAGGAAAGTTAGCAATGGATGTTCATCCAGAAATGCCCTGAAGAAAGTATTGAAAAATGCAAACGTAGAGATGACTAGCACACCACACACCACGCACACACACACACACACACACACACACACACCACACACACACACACACACACACACACACACACACACACAAGCAGACTCACACACACACATACACACAAACACACACAAACACACACACACACACAGAGCAGACTCACACACACACAAATACACACACACACACAAACACACACACACCACACACGCACACACAATAATAGTAAATCAATTTCAAAAACCTCCCTATCATCAAGGACTATCTGTTGTCTGGTTAACATAAAAGTTGTATTGATTTGTTAGAAATATCCACAGAACTTTGGAAAAAACATACAAATATGTCATGAATAAAACAGGAAATAACATGTACTGTTTATATTCCCAGTTTTTACATACTCAGTGACCTACTTTTAAGTGCAAAGTTGAAAATTTTTTCTAACTTATATTTTAGGCGCCCTATGTCATACATATGGAATACAGCTTTGGAGAATGACCTGTATGTGTCTGCCCATCTTTCTGTCTGTCCATCCATATAATGTGTGTGTGTATGTGTGTATGTTTTGTGTGTGTGTGTGTGGTGTGTGTGTGTGTGTGTGTGTGTGTGTGTGTGTGTACTACTGTGTGTGAGTCTGTGTATTTGTGTACATGAATGGTAGTGTGTGTGTGTGTGTGTGTGTGTGTGTGTGTGTGTGTGTGTGTGTGTGGTGTTGTGTGTGTTGTGTGCGTATGCTAATGTGTGTGTCTGTGTATGTGTGTGTTCGTGTGTATGTATGGTAGTACGTGTGTGTGTGTGTGTGTGTGTGTGTGTGTGTGTGTGTGTGTGTGTGTGTGTGTGTGTGTGCACGATGAAGCAATTACCCAAGCATTTCTTCTGTCACATCCTCTCTTCCAGACATGTCCAGTGATGTCAGGTTTGGATTGGTGGATGGATCCATAAGCAAGGAACTCATTTGAAAGTCGCCAGGAATTTCGCATCTCTCATCCATAGACACATCGAGATGTCGCAACTGCTTCAGCTTATGCAGAGTATCAACAGTGGTGACTTCAGTTAGCTGGTTAAGCTCATACATTATCAACACTTGTAGCTGCTCTGCATGCTTCTCAAGAGGTGAAATATTGGTTATATTGTAGTTCTGAGATATATCCAGACTTTGAAGATTTGGAACATTGCTTGCTATAACACCCAGACAACTATCTGTAAGTCCTACGTCTGTCAAACTTAGGCAACGAACACTGTCAAGCATGGGAAACAACTTGTTTGAATCAACTGAAAGGGACTCAGGGCAAGGTGTTGTCTTTTTTAGATCTTTACATCTGAATTTTTTCAGATTTGTCAAATTCTGTGATCCTAAGCACTTCAGGACATCAGTCAATGACAAAGAACTCCTGGAAATATCCAAGGACAACAAGCGATGGGGTTTCAATGTTTTCAATCCTTTTCTGTTACACATCGGGCATCTGGGATTGTAACATCTCTTAGACAGGCGTGTTCATACTGAAACAAAGATAATGTCCCATTGTGTAGCTTCCCTTGCTCACTTAATCTGTACACTAGTTTTTCAGGAACATCACCGGGGAACCCTAAGCCAGGGTCACGCCACACAATCTTGTTCCGATTGCCCTCAGAGAATGTCCACATCTGATCAAAATTGTCAGCAAGGTAGTCTATAGAGATGTCCTGAAGACTTCTGATGGTTGTTGTCATGTTTATTGGTCCTGCAAAACGTACAAACAATGATTAAAGACAATACTGTTTTAAATTCATATGGTCATTGATGTGTGAGAATATTTACACACACAAAAGTTAGAGTGATGGCCACATATAGACCTACAATATCAAGAATTATAAGGATAATTTTATTACAAAGTGACAGTACTCTTCAATGTACTAAGCTAATGTCCATGAAATCATATAAAAGGCAGACTTTACATCATGGATAATGATGATTTCATTAATTCATGGGAGAGATTATAATTAGCCAGGCTAATGCCCATAAACAGACATTAATCATGGATAAGGATAATTTTATGGTAAACCCGTTGGATAGAATATTGTTTAATCAACCAGGCTGATGCCTATAAGCAGGCTTTGAACCATGGATAAGGATGATTTTATTGTAAGCCTCATTGACAGAAGACTATTCGATCAGTCAGGATAATGCCTCTGAAATAAAATAAAGGCTTTAAATCAAGAATAAGGAAGATGTTACTACCTCCAGAACAGAACATTTTAATGAGCCAAGCTAATGTCCATTAAAACCGATAAAAAGCAGTCACAGTCTTTAACTCATGGATCGGAATGATTTTACTACCTCATGGCAGGGAATTCAGTTTTTCTTTTCTTTGAATATTGCTTAATTCTGTTGAATCATTTGCTTAATTCTTTTGACTTTTATTTTTACTATGTGATTTTTTTATCTTGTACACTTGTGCTTGCTTAGTGTTGTGCCACAGAGCAAAATACTATCATGTTTCTTGACTCGCTGTTTTGTGGGAAATCTCAGACAGCAGTTTCTCATTGTATAGGCCTAATGAGAAGAAAATAGGAACCAGAAAAACACGAAAATAGAATCAGAACGCGTATTTAATACACAAGACAAGACAGGCGCAACTTTTCGGCCAACTGGCCTTTGTCAAGCGTGAATGTAAGATCACGAACAAACACCAAATACAAAATTATGATTTTAGTCCCTTTCTCCCAGTGGACGAAGCAGCAGGGAAGTTTCAGTCTTTTTCTCATAATTTTGGAGTTGGTGTTTGTTTGTGATCTTACATTCACGCTTGACAAAGGCCAGTTGGCCGAAAATTTGCGCCTGTCTTGTCTTGTATTAAATACGCGTTCTGATTTTCTTTTCGTGTTTTTCTGGTTCCTATTTGCCTGAACGCGGGCAGTCGCACTTGTTTTGAGAAAAAAAATAGTCGTGATACATGACTCAACAGTGACATGACTGATTCCCCTGTAACCAATTAAATGGGAAAGAACTCATGCAAATTTCTAAGCACAACAAGCGATGGGGCTCTAATGTTTTTAATCCTGTTTTGGTTACACCAGACATGTGGGATTGTAACCAGGCATGTGAGATTGTTTAGCTATCTGTGACCAGCTGACTGCAACATGAACATTTAGTCCTATTAGTTTTAACCTGTTAGTGGTATAGGGTATGTGTTTCCAAAAACCATATATAATGCAACAGAAAAATTAAATGTAATTGTTCTTTTAAAGGTTTGTTTCTCTATTCATATTAGAAAAAAAGTTGACATCCAGGTATACATGAGTTATAACAAAAAAAGTAATGCAATGTTGTCACTCACCTTGAGAGAAATAATTCCAAGTATTGAGGGACGTAGTACAATGTAGGCCTATGTCGTACGTTCTGTCTCTCACACAGCGTGTCACACAGCAATGGTTCCTTTTCTTGGCTTTGTCCTGATGTATATAGGCCTATTCTCACGTGACTAGTGGAATGTGGACAATGACGACCAAGTGACTGTATGGTTACATGTTTCTGGTGTTCCCCCAGGAAATTGGTCTAGGACAATTTTCAGTCTGTCTGTCTGTCTGTTTTCTCTATCTCTGTTTCTCTCTGTCTCTCTTGTCTCTGACTGTATGTCTGTCTGTCTGTCTGTCTGTCTTGTCTGTTTGCCTGCCTGCCTGCCTGTCCTGTCTGTCTGTCTGTCTGTAGCTCTTTCTCTCTCTCTCTCACTCTCTCTTTCTCTCTCTCACTCTCTCTGCTATTGTATAATTGAAGTTTGAGTGTGGGTCCTATATTGTATTTATTCCAAAATATGCATTATCCAAGAACAACTATGCATTATATTTTGTGATTGTATAATGTTTATAGTGTGTTCACACACATTAAAAATGATGCTATGGCCTTACTGAATAAATTTCTGATTCTGATTCTGATTTGATTCTGATTCCTCTCTCTCTCTCTCCCCTCTCTCTCTCTCTCTCTCTCTCTCTCTCTCTCTCTCTCTCTCTCTCTCACCTTTTGTCAGTATGTGTTTGTGTGAAATAACATATGCACAAGTAATATATTTTGAAATTCAGTGATTTAGATAAGATATTTTGGTTCCCTGTGAGACAAGGGCTGGATGAAGATGGAAATTGTGTATAGTGTTTATCTCTCACCCTTGCAAATAAAATGTGATCTTATCTCACTTACCTTATGTTAGCTTTCTGTATCTCCCAGGCCTGATTAATGCCAGGATATATTATAATGATAAACAATTATATTAATAATATAATGAATTGTGGTGCGCCTGCAGTTCTCTAGACACTTACTATTCTACAAAACATAAAGACATGAAATTATACATGAACACACACTCACTATTTTTATCCTTTAGCATCATACACACGCTCTAACTAACATCCACATAAAAGACTCTACAAGAATGCATTAAAACAGCATAGGACAGGATCAGTGAAACAAAATTAATTCAAACAGAAAGACCCTTAGAAAAGGAGGGCTTTAAGATGGGTCTTAAGAGAGGAAAGTTAGTAGGCAATTCTCTCAGATCAGAGGGCAGATTATTCTTCAGAAAAGCTCCAAAATGGGCAAAAGATTATAAAGGATATCTTTATCTGTTTTGAGGGATTTTGAACACCTGAGTAGAAGAAGAAGAGCGAAGACTACAAGAAGAAGAATAGGTATGGAGCAGTACAGAGTGACAAGAGCTGATGTGTTTGTGTTATGTTATGAAAGGAATCAGCAACACAATGCCAATCCACATTGGAACTCCATAGCATCATGATTACCATCCCCATCATCATCGTCATCATAGCACTGTAACAAAATATCCCAGACGTTGTGGCCACTGAAGTGGCGTAGAAAATGGAAATGAAAACAAAAACACAAAAGATTGTGTAATATCATGTAAGATCAAGTAACCCATGTAATAGTGAAAACACACAACAACAACAAAAATAAATTTAAAAAAAGACTGGGGCAAATTTAAAGAGGGTACTACTTATATCCAACCGTCCAACACTACATACTGTCTAGTGGTTCAACTTTGACAAGGAAAGTAGGAGTGGACCCTTTACATCAACACAAACAGACCGAGACAAGAGATTGACACTAAAACAGCACAAGGGCATTATCACTACACGTAATCTAACAAAGTCCAGTACATTTATGGTTATCTCTTATTGTCTAATGCAACATACTGGAATGACATGTGTTAAACAGAAAACCTAGATTAGTGAAAGATTTCCATCCTCTCAGTCTGCAATGACACAACAGCAAAACAAACAGATAACTATACAGCACACCACACCAAATAAACGTGCAGCTGCTCAAGCTTGGTCAGAAAGAAACTGGACGGTAGTGGCCAGAAACTGACCTCTCATGATTACACTTGTGTGGTTTGACCACAAGAGCTGATAGATATATCATTTTTAAATCAAGAAAAGGCCTGATGAAGAAAAACAGAACAGCAACAAAACAAAAGAAATAACGCCTGAACGCAAAATAAAAATTCGTAAAATAATAAACAATAAATTGACAAAATTCCTTACAGCTGAACTAACTTATCATAAAATATCCCAGGGAAAGGACTGCTACTATCTGTCATGGTATTATCATCACTCAAACAATGTACTCAGTATTGATATTTTTAAGTAGAGTGAACTGCAAAAGTAACGCAGTTTATCACTCACCTTGGAAAAAGGTAATTCAGACTGTTGAGGGAGGAAGTATGTTGCAAGTTCTCTCACAACGTGTCACAGAGCAATGGTAATCTCTTACAGGTAAAAAGTCACTGCACAAACTCCACTCTTTTTTATGTGTGTGTGATACTCCACTCCTTGTTGTTGTTTTGTATTATGAAAACAAGGAGTTGAGTATCACAAAAACAAAACAAAAACAAAAAAGCGGGACATGGACAATGAAGGATAAAGTGACTGTATGGTCACTCTTTTCAGGTGTTCCCTCAGGAAAATGGTCTAAGACAATTAACTCTCTCTCTCTCTCCCTCTCCTCTCTCTGTTTCTGTGTCTGTCTGTCTGTCTCTGTTTCTTTGTCCTCTGTCTCTGTCTGTCTGTCTGTCTATCTGTCTCATCTTTTGTAAATATTTGCGTGAAATAAGATACAGTAAGTGGTATATTTTTATATTCAATGATTTAGATAAGGTATTTTAGGCCCCTGTTAGACAAGGGCTGGATGAAGAAGGAAAGCGTGTGTAGTGTTTATCTATCACCCTTTCAAATACAATTGATCTTATCTTACTTATCTTATCTTAGCTTTTCTGTATCTCCCAGGCCTGATTATGCCAGGATATGTTGTAATGATACAAATAATGATAAGACATTGAACTATACATGTAACACACATTCATTATTTTTATTCTTTAACAACTTGCACACACTCTAAATAACATCCACATACAAGACACTACAAGAATGCATTAAAAGCCAGCGTCAATTTGGCACGTGTTATCAGTATGGCGTCACTAGCTGCACACAGTCTGGTTCTATTTATAACGTCTTTGGTCCCCTCTCAAAACAAGACTGGATAAAGCAGTAAATCATGTGTAGTATTTATCTGTCACCCTTGGAAATAAAGACTGAGTTTACCTTACTTATCTTATCTTGACTTGTCTGTATTTCTCAGCCTGACTGATGCCAGGATATGTTGTGAAAGGAAACGTTGAGGATAATAAGTCACAGTCTCAATCCACAATGGAACTCCATAGTATCATGATTACCATCCCCATCATCATTGTCACCATAGCCTTGTAAACAATTATACCAGACATTGTGGCCATTGAAATGGCATAGAAAATAGAAAATAAAAATAGACAAATAAAACATTGAATAACACCATGTTAAGTAACCCCACGCAATAGTGAACACCTTACCCCCACCCCACTCCACCCCCCAAAAACGCCGCGATCAATTTGAAAGGGGTACTACTTATATGCAGCCTTGTCACATTGCATTCCTGAGTCATTCAGCTAAGAGGAAAGTGGAGTGACCCTATTACATCAATGCAAACAAAACCTGGACCAGAGCTTTAGACACAAAGACAGAGTCATTCACTCCCTAGAACATAACATGTATAGCTAGCTCTTATTTCCTATACGTGACATAGATGTTGTGTGTGTGTGTGTGTGTGTGTGTGTGTGTGTGTGTGTGTGTGTGTGTGTGTGTGTGTGTGGGGTGTGAGCTTATGTGTGTCACAGTTTGTTTTGTGTGTGTGTGTGTGAGTACTTGTGTGTGTGTGTGTGTGTATGTCAGTGTGTCTCAGCATGTGTGTGTGGTGTGTGTGCGCGTGCGCGTGTTTTGTACTTGTGGTGTGTGTGTTGTGTATTTGTGTGTTTGTGTGTGTACTTGTGTGTAAACATTTGTGTGTGTGTGTGTGTGTGTGTGTGTATATGTGTATGTGTGTGTGTGAACGCTCTCATGCGTGTGCATGTCTGTGTCACAGCATATGTGTGTCTGTGCATCTCTCTCAAAACTTAGAGGGAAATGGCAAAAAAATCTTTGTTGTTTCTGTGTGTGTTATGGTTTATCTAATTTTTTTCTTTTTTGTGTTCTAATCATGCGTGTACAGTAGCAAGGATTAGTCATATGGCAGGTCCAGTGGGACCTAGTGGCACTATTCTTAAGTAATACAATGTTCTGAAGTCTGAAGCCTCTAAAAGCTTTCATTATCTTATTTTCTCTCTCCCTCTCTCTCTCTCCTACAAACACACGTTCACTAAATTGCTGACGAAATTTATGAAAAATTCCATGATAGTTGTAGCTACTGAAATAGAAATTGCATGTAATGAAGTCAAGTTCACACCACTATAAAATAAAGTCCAATATAACGAAATCTAATTCACATTACTATAAAATCCAATGCTACAAAATCCTCAGTTCATGGTCTGAAAACATGCATGTCATGATATCTAACACCAGGACATGAACCACAACCATGACAATAAACTGACAGCATCAAAGCAGACGCTAACTACTACACAAGGCTGCAGTTAATAGTGTCCATACCATGTATGCTCCTTACCAGACATATCATTGCTGTTCAACAGATACCACTTAAAAGTGTTTATGACTGGTTATGCTGTTGGTCTGTCTGTGTAAACAAACTGTCATAAGCTTGCCAGAACACTAGGTGTCTGTTTCTCATTGTTTTCTGTGTGTTTGCTTTGTGCGGTAGAAAAAATAAAATAAAAAGGTAATTGCAGCAAAATAGGCAATTAGAAGAATAAGCAAATGTATGAACAGATAATCAAATAGGTACTGAACAAATAAATAAAACATTTCTTTGTTTCTTCCTAACTTTGCGTTTTCTTTATTTCTTTTCTCCTGTCTTTTGGGATTGGAACAACAACAAAGACCACACAGCAGGTTTAATCACTTTATAACAGCCTGCTCTCCTTCTTGCTGTGACAACTACAAAGCCCACACAATGAATGTAATCACACCCCTCCCCCTCCCCTCTCTCTGCCCTCTGGCCCAGTAAAAACCTGTCGACCCCTTTATGTGTCTCCTTTCTAAGTGTCCCTCCCATGAAGTATCAAGCTCTCTCACTCACTGTAGTCCGGTTGCCATATGATGATTTTTAGCATGACCTAAAAATATAGTACTCATAATTGATCTCAGCGGTTTTGAGCTCTTTAGTGTCCATATATAACATATCCAACTGATGCCACCCTGACACTGTTGAGCATTTTGAAAAATCCAACATGGCCACCAAGATGGCGGCCTGAATTTTTAAAATAAGTGATATGACATTCTTGGTAATGCAGAACGCTATTTTTTGAGACTGACTGCCCAAACTTATTATGCAGAAACCCAAAAACATGTTTTAGTAAATGTGCGTATGTTTACATTTCCAAAATGGCCGCCAATATGGCGGCTGAAAGTAAGCAAGTACTGACACATGTTCAGTTTTTCACACAAGTCGATAGTTTTTGCGACATACCAGCATGAAATATTTCCTGTTTGACTCTAAAACACATGCAATACATTTGAAATATATCTTAATGCCTGATTGTATGTTTATAGCATAAAAATGGCTGCCAAATTTAGAAAATCTTTTAACCGGGAGGACATCAAACATTCCTTTCTTTGGTTCGTTAAGGAATGGGGAGTGGGTGGGTTCTGACTTCTTTTATAATAAAGTAGAATTGTACCTGGCTGTAAATTACATAAAATATAAACAGAATAAGTAGCGTTAACATTACATATTCAGAAACTATCACAGAAACACAAACCACCAATACAGAATGTTACCCAATAAGGCTGTCAGAACGTTAAAAAAGCTTGTCCAGGGACACAGGAACAGGAGCAAAGACATGTCACTTGGGTGACAGGTAAAAACCATAACCACACTGCACAGTCATGATGTGTTATGACAGTACTTGTTTTGTTTGGAGTAATGCAGTTATGACACACAAAACGCGGCAAAATGTTTCATTTGTTTACATCTATGAATCAAGAGCAAAGCAACTACGTAGTACTTGTGGAGTCAGGTTCTTCTTCATCATCGTCTTCTCTTTCAAAGGCATCAGCGCGTTTGGTCCATGGATTCTGACAGTTTTCATTTAGATAACATTTACAAAAGACAGTACATGTCATTTGTGCAGTGGCACATCCACATCATGCTGTTGAACAGGATCCCTCTGTGCTGCAGCCACACTTCAACATTCGCACCTCAGCAGGTGTGGCTTCAACTCCAGGAGGCAATCTGACCGGCAGTAAAGTTGTGTCAGCCTTGTGCCACCCAAAATCCGTTGGACAAACATTTGGAGGATCAGGATCCAGTGCTCCTTTCCAGATGCATGCCTGCAGATGTGCACGTTTCACATTCTCATTAAAGGCTGCTTCTGTTGGTGGCAGTGATCTTAGCTTTGGCGTCACAGCTGCTTTTCAAGAGCTATGCTTCAAACCTAATCTTGGACATTTCTGTGGTTTTGCGGCCATAGCAAGCACCAATAAACCGAGTACCGGTACACTGCTGGATGACGTGACTGAAATCAGCATCTGGTTCCCCTAAGCTGTCGAGTGAAAATCCTTTTTGTAGAATTTTCAGAACTGTGGCTTTTCCAATGCCCCACGTGTAAGCCACTGTATCACAGCCTGAGAGTGCGTGTGCTGCCAGAAGGTCAGGGATGATATCTTCATGCTTTGTGACTGTCGCACAGACGTCACATGTTATTTTCTGGGAGGTAATGCCTTCCATCACAACAACAGCCGTGATCCTTTGAGACAGATAATAATGCAGGAGCAAAACAAACACATCTGTATCATCTGAAACAATCTTGATGGAGGTGTGTCCTTTTTTTGTTGCCCACATCATCTGTTGATCTAAAATAACATCAGCTTCTTCATGCGTGGTTCACATATCATCAGCTAGGGATGAGATGCCGTTCTTGGCTTCTGTTGGGATGGGATCATGAGATGTCACTACGAGTTTGTGCTGAAGGATTCCTTAAACCTGAAGATCAAGTACCTTTTTCAGTAATTGTTCGCAGATGATGGCAATCATCTGTGTTTTGTTGTCAGTCACTGTCAGGGTTACGTTTTGAGGAGGAAGAAGCGTGTCTGGCTTGAGCTGGTGACGCCTTGTTGTTGTTTCCACAGCTCGGGAGGATCTGGTTGTGCTCTTAATGCTGAATGGATAGTATCTATCAAATATTAGATTAACATCACTCTCTTTAATTTGGTAATGATGAAGTTTGGAAAACTGTCGACATATGTTTGTGCAGAACCTTAGGATGGCCAACAGTCCACAGCACTGCACAGCAATCTATGATGACAATATCAGCCTTCTGGCACGTACGAGTGGACTGATCAGACTGCAGAGTTCGTTTCAGTACAGACTTTGATGTGGAAGGTCTCAGGAGCCCATTGTCTGTAAACATGGAAGTTGGAATAGGTGCAAGCTCATGCTGAAATAAATTTTCGCAATCAAGAATTCTTGTGCTCATCAAACCCATGACTCTGCTGTAGATGAGTTCTGTATCAAACATGGTTCCAGATCCTTTTTTCATCGTTTTTTTAACAGCCATGGTGATGATCTTCGAACTTAGGGAATTATTGAACCCTTCTGGTCAGGTTCTTTCAAACTCTTGCATCTGTGTGATCCCCAGATCCAAGGCTTTGTCAACGTTAACGTTCTGATTGGAGATCATTCCGGTAGCGATGTTGACAATGCAGCTGTCTGTATGATCGTTTGGATTGAGTGGGTTGATGCATGTTTGAAGTTTGTTTTGACTTTTGTCTCTGTCTTAACAATGCAGCTGTCTGTATGATCGTTTGGATTGAGTGGGTTGATGCATGTTTGAAGTTTGTTTCGACTTTTGTCTCTGTCTTAACAATGCAGCTGTCTGTATGATCGTTTGGATTGAGTGGGTTGATGCATGTTTGAAGTTTGTTTTGACTTTTGTCTCTGTCTTAACAATGCAGCTGTCTGTATGATCGTTTGGATTGAGAGGGTTGATGCATGTTTGAAGTTTGTTTTGACTTTTGTCTCTGTCTTAACAATGCAGCTGTCTGTATGATCGTTTGGATTGAGAGGGTTGATGCATGTTTGAAGTTTGTTTTGACTTTTGTCTCTGTCTTAACAATGCAGCTGTCTGTATGATCGTTTGGATTGAGAGGGTTGATGCATGTTTGAAGTTTCTTTTGAATTTTGTCTCTGTCTTTGGCATCAGACTGAATCCGTGCTGCCATTTCTTCTGTGTGGAATGTGACATTCTGTGGTTCAGTGTTTTTCCGTTCCTGAATTTCTGAGATGTCTTTGATCAGCTGACTTTAAGTGTGGAGACTGAGTGCCCATCTGGCTTGTGCACCAGGATGGAGGGTGATGCCGATCAAACCACCTGGACCATGCCCATACCTCATGAAGGTGGACTCGATGTACATATCTGACCAGATGCTGTGCCAGATTTATGGCGCATTACATGCTCTCCTTTAAGGAAACGCTCAAGGGCCTCTTCTGGTAGGCGTTCCATAGATCTTAAATAATACAGGCTGTATCTGGCATAATTCCAATGACCTGCTGCAAAAAAGTATGGTAACATGGCTGCAACTGCCACCAGATGTAACGGCCTGTCTCCTTCTCTTTCAGCCTGACAAACAGCATGCTAATGAAGACAGGTTTGATGAGACTGTCAACCTATAGCTTTGTGGTTGTACTCTTGGCTGAGGCATTTTCAGCAGGGTCATGAGCTCACTGTGCTCAGTGACTTCGGACAAATTTTCACGAAGTAATTCTTCTGTTACCATTCACAATGATCGGCAGTTCTGCGGAAACTTCTTCCCGCTCAGCATGTTTGGTACTCCTCCAAATGCTGCTTTCATCACCTCCTCAAGGCCAGAGTTTGCCATTAAGGTGCCAATGCATCCTACAAAACTCATGAGCATGTGCATTCCACCCATGCGAGGAATGAAGTTGCTGGACATTTCCGGGTGTACCCATAGCACATTGATCATCATTCTGTAGAGTTGTTGGTCTGCTGTGAAGACAGTGAATTCTGTCCTGACTGCTTCGTGATTCTCTGGGCCTCAATCATTGCAGTCATCATTGTTGTTGGGTCTGAAGGTGTTATGTCAATCAAGGGCCGGTACACAGTTTTACTAGCTGGTTTGACTTCATGACCATGCTGACGTGCATGTTTTGTATTGAAGCCTGCAAATTCTGCCGTTGACTCGTGTTCTGTGACATGTTTGGAAAAGTCGAAATCCAAATCATTTGCCCTTCTGAGCGAAATATTCTGCTTTGTCAGGATGTTCAGTGGCAGAACTGTGTGGCTGTGCACTGCTGGGGGCATGGCAGGTTTTTTTCGATCCCTTGAAGATATGAATTGGAGTTTTTGATGCAACTGGAATCTGCGATTTAAGTTTACTTATCCGTTTGATTTCTTCTTCATACTCCTCAGAATCTGACGTATTTGATTGGCTTTGTGTGAGCAAAAGAGCAAGTGCATGTGTAGATTTAAGGCCATTTTGACAAGAGATATTAGCGTCAGAGTTGTCACCAATAGCTTGCACAAGACCTTTGTTGGCGTCTAGTGTTGTCCTGTTGTCAGTTTCAATCTCGGTGTGCGCTGCTGCTGCTGCTTTAAATCTTATAACTTCGTCATACGAACACGTGATAGCAAAGTCATACATGGTTTGAAGCAGGTGCTTTTGCTGTACAAGCAGACCCAGGGCCACCTGTAACGGAGTAGGTGTGTTAGTGATGGAAGCAGTGACAATGCTATTCTGTATGTTTTCACAAATTTTCCTTTAACTGCATTCTCTGAAACTGAAAAATACAAAACAGTAAAATGCATTTAAGACACGTACATTTTCCCATAGTTCCTTTTAGTACCGCTCTTTAACTTCATCTGACAAATATGAACAGCATGGTTTCAGTTTGAGGAGGGTCCAGTTAGACGCGTTCCTTTTGAACGCGTGCCAAACAGACGCGACTGTGTAGACGCGTTCCACTAAGACGCTTGCCTTTTGGAAGCGTGCCTTTTGGACGCGTATCTTTTCAGACCCATAATTAAATATATCGCTTTAGAATATGACACATAGGCGCATGATGAGTTGATTAAATGGTCAAGACTGAAAATATTGTACAGTCCACTTAATTGGTTCAGACACAAATAAAAGTGAACACTGATTAAATTGTGTAAGTTTATTTTATTTAGCACATTTCATTTAAAAACAAGAGAGAGAGAAGATGACTGCACACATGATACACACACACACACACACACACACACACACACACACACACACACACACACACACAATCAGAAAAAGAAAATGGATGATGATGATGATGACTGGTTGGAACAGCAGTGTTCGATTTCAGAACTGGTGGACGAGGTGGAGAACTGCCGACAGAAACTCGTTGGATGTCAAGGCTCCTTCCTGGTAACGCCTCTTTAGTCTACCAAGGGTTTCGTCAAGCCTGACGTATTTGGGTTTTCGTCTGGGTGGGGCCTCCCCACGGCGTGCCCTTTCCACGGTGGCTTCCGTGTGCAACTGTTCCTTTCTGAGAAAATCAGACAACTGGTACACATTGGGATGGAAATGTCCCCCCATTGCTTTGTTCAGTTTGGAGTTCCATGCTTCAACCCTGTTGTTTGTGCGTATGTTCGAATTGTGCACATTCCACATTGCAGCGGGAAACTGGCCAAACCAAGTCCTTTCATAATAATCAGCGAGCTGATCCAAGGCAGGGTTCTGTCGGCATATCATCGATGTTCTAAGGGAAATGAATGCTGGTCGAACGACAATCACTGGAAGAAATGCGATTGCCATCAGCATGCGAACAAACTTTTTAACTTCTGGATCCTCATTGTACTGCATCTGAACACGAGGTGGGTTTGCGAGGTCGGTATGCACACGCCCAGGGCATCCTTTTTTAACGCACCTCCAATGCTGTTTTGTTGGGTATGTCCTGTCTTTTTTCAGCAAGTAATTGTTATACACAAGATTATGGCCGCAGCTGTGTTTGATAATACAAGGATCTCGAGGTGCTGCTGCTGCCATGATGGCTGTCTCAAGTCAGTCAAAAGAGAGGGGGTCATTAACTCACCTTAACAGTGACGACGATTCAGTTCATTGTTGTGATCTTGCAAAAGAAAGAGAGAGAGAGTGAGTTGAACTTATCCGGCCACACGTGCAGTTACACGTCTAACAGGCACGCGTCTAACAGGCACGCGTCTAACAGGCACGCGTCTAAACTGCCGCGTATAACTGGCACACGTCCAAAAGGAACGCGTCTAACTGGAACGACTCCTTCAGTTTATAGGAGTTATCGTGCTCTCATCATGACAAATATTATTTGCAAGTAACAGACTTGTTGACAGTGCATTCAGTTAATGAGTACAAAAATTGAACAAGTGTTCGAACTTAGAATAAACTTTACAAGCAATTCAAACAATAAATAATACGCAATAAGCTAGCTATGACATGGGTTGTCAAGATCGGAAAAACAAACAAATAAATCAAAACAAAACAAAACAAAACAAAACAAAAACAGAAAAACAGTTAGGCCTACACTCACCTTAAGACTGAATGCATTGTCGCGGGAAGTTCAATTTCAAAGTTTGAACGATAACGTAGCACGCTACAGCTGGCCTGTGGGTCGACGCCGTTTAGAATTTGAGCTCAGTTAAACAAAACCCCACGGCAGATTTCTAATCAAGCAAAATATATGTCTGTAGAAAGATTCCTGTTGGGTTTAAAAGTTCTGTTTTCAGACTTTGATAAACACAGAAGTGTAGACATGTACTAAAAGTTACAAACAACAGCTGTGCAATTAAAAATACTGCATACAAAGACTCGGCTGATATACGGTATCCGGTCTCTCTCAGAAATGGGAGGCGGAAGTCTCGACACCGGTAACACCTGACACCGCATTCCTGAGATGTTGCAGCTGATAAGCTGCGGGACTGGTCAACGCGCCGTATGGTGTACCGTGTGGGCTTCGTAGGAAGAACGCTTATTTTTATTTTTATTTATTTAATTTTTTTGAAAAATGCTCAATGATGACAAGGTGGCATCAGTCGGATATTTAATGTACATATATTAAAGAACCCAAAACCGCTGAAAACAATTATGTGGATGCTCTGAAGAGGTGCCAGTGGCTTTCTGCCGGACTACTGCCCATGATGCCCGTGGCATGTAAGGCAGCAAGTACAGAGAAACCACAACCAAGGGAGTGACACAGTGTTTGTGTATACCTCTCCTGTCTTGGTTTTGTTTGCGTTGATATAATAGGGTCAATAGCAGTCCTCTTCCACAGTGGAACAGGGCAGGCTTGTAGTGTGAGATGGTTGGGTTATGAATAGTACACACTTCAAATTTGTTCCGGTCATTTTTGGTATGTATGTATGTATATATGTATGTATGTATGTATGTATGTACGTATGTATGTATGTATGTATGTATGTATGTATGTGTGTGTGTGTATGTGTGTGTCTATGTGTGTGTGTGTGTGTGTGTGTTTACTATTACATGGAGTTCATTGGTCTAACATAACATTACTAAGATTTTGTTTGTTTGTTTTGTTTCCATTTTCTTCTCTATTTCAATGGTCACAATGTCTGGGACAATTGTTCCCAATGGTATAGTGATGATGATGACGATGATGATGATGATGATGATGGGTATGATAATCATGATGCTATGGAGTTCCACTGGATTGAGACTGTGTGACTGATTATGCTCTATTCTTCTATTCATAAGATAACCAAAATGCATCAGCTCCATTCACGCTCAACAGCTCCATGCCTATTCTTCTTCTTGTGCTATTTGCTCTTCTTCGTATACTTGGGAGTTTAAAATCCCTCAATAGAGACACAAGACATACTTTCTGATCATTGCCCATTTGGATCTTTTCTGAGGAATAATCTGCCCTTTGATCTGAAACGTTTATCTAGCCTTTCCTCTTTTATGGCCCATCTTAAAATTCACATTTTCTGTGAATCTTTCTGTTTGAATTAATTTGGTTACACTGACCTTGTTCTGTCCTCAGCTGTTCTAATGCTTTGTTTTGTCTCGTTGAATACGCGCTTACATTGGTTTTCTTGTTCTTCTGGTTCATGTTCTAATGCGTTCTTGTAGTGTGGATGTTATTTAGGGCGTGTCCATGTTAAAGGAGAAAAATGTGTGTTACATGTATAATTTCATGTCTGTTTTTATTGTAGAATAGTAAGCGCATAGAGCACTGTTAGGTACACCATAAATCACTATATTATTAATATCATTATTTTCGTCATTATTATGTATCATGGTATCAGTCAGGCCTGATAGAACACGACAAGCCAAGTTTAGAAAAGATCAGTCTTTATTTCCAAGGGTGATAGATTAACACCACACATGCTTTTCTTCTGCGTTCGGTCCTTGTCTGACAAGGAACTAAACTTACTTATGTAAATGATCAAATATTGAAACATATTACTTGTGCATATGTTATTTCATACAAACATTGACAAAAGATGGCAGAGTGACAGAGGGGAGGAAGGGAGAGAGAGGGATAGAGAGAGAGAGCAAGAGAGAAACAGACAGACAGACAGACAGACTGGCAGGCAGGCAGGCAAGCAGGCAGGCAGACAGAGAAAGACACACACACACACACACACACACACAGAGACAGACAGACAGACAGACAGACAGACAGACAGACAGGAGCTGAAAATTGTCCCAAACTGATTTCCTGGGGGAACACCTGAAACATACGACCGTGCAGTCAATTGGTCAGTCATATAATAATAATAATTACAATATTTATATAGCGCAAAATCTTGACAAAATCAAATCTAAGCGCTGAAGCAGACACACACGCAAGCACGCACGCACGCACGCACGCACACACACGCACGCACACACACACACACACACACACACACACACACACACACACACACACACACACACACACGCATGGCTATAAATGGGAGAAAGAATAAAAGCAATAAAAGCAAGAATAAAAGCAATGGAAAATTATAGAGAGCATAGCATATACAATTATATATTATAACCATGTGATTCCCTCCGAGCGGAGACAGGCTGCAGAGGAGGGGGGGGGGGGTTGAGTGAGGTTAGGATTTTATGCGGAGGAGAAAAGGTGAGTTTTGAGAGCGGACTTGAAGGAGACAAAAGTAGGTTGCTGAGGGACTGAGAGAGGAAGTTTGTTCCAGGAGAGTGGACCAGAAACAGAGAAGGCTCGTGGACCATAGGTATTGAGCTTAGTGCGTGGAAAGCGAAAAGTCAGAGGATCGGAGGCAGAGCGGAGGGTACGTGAGGGAACATAGATCTCAAGTAGGCTTGACAGGTAATCGGGGGCTGCGTTATTGAGGCTTTTGTAGCACATGGTGTCTAGTTTGTACTGTATGCGCTTTGATACAGGGAGCCAGTGAAGTTGTGCCAGGAGAGGAGATATGTGGTCAGCTTTTTTCTTTTTGATTACAAGGCGTGCAGCATTGTTTTGAATGCGCTGTAGGATGTGAATGGTGGAGGCAGGAAGACCAGACAGGAGTGAATTGCAATAGTCAATGCGAGACATTATGAAGGAGAGAACTAGTTTTGCAGTTGTTTCGACAGAGAGATACTTCCTGATCAGCCTTATACGATGGAGATGATAGTAGCAGGATCTGGCAGTTTGAGAAACAAAGTTGTTCATGGAGAGGGTAGAGTCAATGCAGACACCAAGGTTTTTAGCTGAATCAGAAATTGGGACTGATGTGTTACATAATGGGAGAGAAAGAGGAGGCAGCTGAGAAAGTTTCTGACGGGTGCCAATGAGGATAGCTTCTGTTTTGTCGTCATTAAGCTGAAGTCTATTGTGTGTCATCCAGTTCTTAATGTCCGAGTAACACTCAGTGGTGCGAGTCAACAGGCGCTGTATATTATCAGGTGAGTCACTGTCTTGAAGTTGGGTGTCATCAGCATAGAAGTGGTGTTTTATAGAATGGGAGTTGATGATGGTGGACAGGGGGGAGGTGTAAAGAGTGAAAAGAACAGGGCCAAGGACAGATCCTTGTGGAACACCACAGGTCAGGTATGCAGGTTGAGAGTAAGTGCCATTGATGAGAACAGTTTGTTTTCTGTTGGATAGGTATGAAGTGAACCAAGACAGAGCAATGTCAGAGATGCCAAAAGTATGATGAAGTCTAGAAAGGAGAATACCATGATCAATGGTATCAAAGGCTGCAGACAGATCAAGGAGTGTGAGGAGAGAGACTTTGCCAGTATCAGTTGCAAGGAGGAGATTGTTGAGAATGTGTAGCAAGGCAGTTTCAGTGCTATGGCACTGGCGGTAGGCTGACTGGAAAGGATTGAGGAGATTGTTGGCAGACAGGTGAGAGTTCAGCTGGTTGAGGACGACTTTTTCAAGGAGTTTTGACAAGAAAGAGAGATTAGAGATAGGCCGGTAATTTTTCAGTTCATTTGGATCTAAATTGTGTTTCTTGAGGAGAGGGTGAACAATAGCAGACTTGAAAGAATCTGGGACAGTTCCAGTTTGAAGAGAAGTGTTGATGATGTCAGTGATGAATGGGAGGAGAGTAGGGAGACAGTCATTGTCCACGTCCTACTGCTCACGTGAGAATGGGCCTATTTCATCACCACAAAGCCATTACTCTGTGACACGTTGTGAGAGACGTCCTGTACATCGTCCCTCAATACTCTACTTGATATTTCTTCTGCAAAGGTGAGTGACTGGTTTAATTTTGCTTCTTATAGTTTATGTATAATCTAGGAGTAGAGTAGAAAAAAGTTGAGTGATTGTGATGAAATGCATATTTTTTCAACAATTAAGTCTTTACGTTTCTGTACACTGAATGATATAGCAAAAACCGTTGACCATATGTCAACATTTTCTACAGAAAAATCATCATTGTTTTGCAGTTGTGGGGTCGCTCGTTAGATCCCAAAATTCCAGTAGAGTTGACCATGAACTAGTGACTAATTTGTCTTTGAATAAGTTTATGAGTAGTGCACCAGCTGGCCGAGTTTCAGACACTTTGAAGTCTTTTATTGGCAGACCACAAAACGGAGAGTCAAGAAACATAGGCCTAATACTAGTAATAATATATTGTTCTGTAGCACAATGCAAGTGCACAAGATAAAAAAAATGATAGAAATGGAAGTCAAAAGAATTCAGCAAATAATTAAAACCATGAATTCCCTGCCATGAGGTAATAAACATCCTCTGATCGATGACTTAAACTAAAGCCTGACTTTTGTCTGATTAATAGACATTAGCCTGGCTCATTATAACTGTTCTGTTCTTGAGGTAGTAACATCATCCTTATTCTTGATCTAAAGCCTTTTCTAAAATCTTATTTCAGGGGCATTAGCCTGACTGATTGAATACTATTCTACATGTATCCTTGAGGTTTACAATAAAATCATCATAATCAATGTTTGAAAGCCTGCTTATGGACATCAGCTGGCTAATGTACTCTCTCCATGAGATAATGAAATCATCATTATCTATGATGTAAGCTCTACTTTTATCTGATTTCATGGGCATTAGCCTGGCACATTAAACAGTAGTGTGTCCTTGAGGTAATACAATCATCATTATAATTCTTAATTTTGTAGGTCTATATGTGGCCATCAGTCACTAAGCCTTGAGTTGCCAGCTTGCTATCTGATCCTTCAGGCTTTTCTTATGTTGGTAAAGGATGAATATAACTTTTTGTGTGTAAGTATTCTCATACATGAATGACCATATGAATTTGAAACAGTATTGTCTTTAATCATTTTTTCCACGTTTTGCAGGAGCAATAAACATGACAACCACCATCAGAAGTCTTCAGGACATCTGTTTAAAGTACCTTGTTGACAATTTTGAACAGCTGTGGACATACTCAGATGACAATCAGAACCAGATTGTGTGGCGAGACCCTGGCATAGTGCTCCTTGTTCCTGAAAAACTGTTGTATGAATTAAGTAAGCGAAGTAACCTGAACGATGGGACACTATCTTTGTTCAAGCCTGAGCATGCCTGTCTAAGACATGTTACAATCCCACAAGCCTTGCATATAACCAAAGAAGGATTGAAAACATTAGCGTCCCATCGCTTGTTGTCCTTAGATATTTGTTACAGTCCCTTGACATTGACTGATGTCCTGACGTGCTTAGGATCACAGAATTGGGCGAGTCTAAAAAACTTGAGATGCAAAGATCTGTACGGGATGACACGTTGCCATGAGTCTCTTTCAGATAGTTCAGCCAGGTTCTTTCCCAGACTTGAGAATGTTTGCTGTCTGAGTTTGATGCATGTAGGACTTACAGACAAGTGTCTGGATGTCATTGCAAGCAGTGTTCCAAAACTGCAAAGTCTGGATATATCAGAAAACTTCAACATCACAAATATTTCACCTCTTCAGAAGCATGCAGAACGGCTACAAGTGTTGATAATGTTCTGTCTGCATCAGCTGACTAAAGTCACCACTGTTGATACTCTGCGTACGCTGAAGCAGTTGGAACATCTGGATGTGTCTGTGGATAAGACAAGCACATTTCATGGCACCTTTCAAACAAGTTCCTTGCTGATGGATCCATCCACCATTCCCAACCTGACATCACTTGACTTGTGTGGAAGAGAGGAAGTGACGGAAAAAATGCTTGGGTAATTGCTTCATCATGTACATCACACACACATACACACACACACACACACACACACACACACACACACACACACACACACGCACACACACACACACACATACACACACATATACATGTACACACACACACACACTCAAGTACATACACACAAACACAAACACGTTAGCACACGCACACGCACACGCACACACAAACACACGAGCACACACTATCATACGTATACAAACAACTTGTACAGACACAGACACACTAGTACACACTGTTTTACTCATGACATATTTGTATGTTTTTTCCCCAGGTTATGTAGATATTCCTAACATATCAATACAACTTTTGTGTTAACCAGAGAAGAGACAGTTTTTGATGATAGGAAGATTTCTAAAATGACTTTATTATTGTGTGCATGCGTGAGTCTGCTAGTGTGTATGCGCGCGCACGCGTGCACATGTGTTTGTGTGTGTGTGTGTGTGTGTGTGTACGCGCGCGCTAGTCATCTCTACGTTTGCATTTTTCAATACTTTGTTCAGGGCATTTCTGGATGCACATCCATCGCTAACTTTCCTGGGTCTGTTGTACAATGAAGCCAGTGGCTATCCCATGTTTGACGTGAAGTCCCCACAGTACAGACCTGGCATTAAGGTGAGTGAGTGATAATGGTAGTAAATGAATATCTTTTTCTATTTCTTTTTATTCATTTTAATAAGATATATGAGACAAACAATGTCAGCAAAACAAACCCATTTGTTAAAGTTCAAAACAGATGCCAACTTGTCACATCTTCAACAAAGGATCTGTATGCATGAGTACAGTCACTCTCAACAATATATCAAATACACTGATAGGGTCATAGAGAAACAATGAAAACACGTCGTAAGGAAACAAAGATTCATATCACACTTCATCTGTAGCTAGGGATAACTTTGTAGACAAAATTACCATTTTCTCTTAACGTGTGCAAGTTCCACCTGTATCTGGTATTTTACAGGAACATATCTTAAAAAAATATTTAATTACACATAGGCTACTTACTGTACCTCACTGATATATAACCAGCAGTAGTTGGATGCCCTGCCTCATACCAATACTTTTCACATAATGTGCCAATCACAAATCTGTAGGCATGTAGCGCATGTCCTATAACTCCCTCTGTTCTGACAGCCACATTTTCCTGTCCTATGCCTATTTAGCTGAATGTCCTTTTCCCTTTCGTTATCCTAATCAATTGAGTTGTTTACTTTGTCATATTTAATTATGTTCTCTCTGGAGGGAAAGAGTGTGCCAAAATCAGACTGCTTTGTTTATGAGAATATCAGCACAGTTATCACTGGAATATAAACATTGATAAATGTAATTGTTCTGTTGTATCAGACTGCAGAGTACTTTGAGAATAAAAAGTGATAATTGTTTTGTTCTGTTGTATCAGACTGTAGAGTACTAGAGGAATAATCAGTGATAACTGTATTGGTTCTGTTGTATCAGACTGTAGAGTATGTACTATGAGAACAATCAGCATAATTGTATTGGTTCTGTTGTATCAGACTGCTCTGTAGAGCATTATGAGAATGATCAACACATTAAGATGTTGTTGTCTGTTCTCTGCCATCTTTGAAATGTTGGCCAATTAAAATTTTCAGATCTTATGAAAAAAAAATCCGATTAAATTTTGCACCTTGAAATAGGTTTTGTACTTTTGACTGAATGGTGAGATGAGGTGTTTGCATTTAGTAACAATGAAGTGTTTGCATTAAATAAGAAAAGCATACTTTAACTAAACATTTACTTTGACACTATACAGATGTTAGTTGTAAAATGTCTCAAAATGATGACAGTAGGAACTATGTAGACATGTTAGACATGTTCCCGTGTGTCAGGACATTTCATCAGAATGTCAAACGTTTGCAGGTGGCAGGCACCAGTAATCTGGACCAGATGGCTCTGTCACTGAGGCGTTACAAGTCACGTCCCAGGAATAATCGTATTGTCACACATATTGGAAGAGTTGGACCACACTGAGCTATCTTTCAATACAACAGATGATGATGACATCATCAGGGTATGGAACACCAGTTACTGACACTGTGTAAAGCAAGGTCACATCCATGGACCTGTATAAATATCGCACTTGACCATCGTTAAACTACATGTATTATGTCAGAGTTAACTGAAACAATAGACCTGTATAACGATCTATCACTTAGTATTACCAGATTTAATGATTATCATGTCATGCAAGCATGAATTTAACTGTAATAATAGACCTGTCATACATGTCCCACTTGATTACGTTTAAGCTACATGTATTCAGATTTAACATAATAATAGACTTGTATAAATGTCCCACTTGCTACCTTAAAGCTGCATGTATGTCAGAGTTAACAGTAATAATAGACCTGTATAAATGTCCAACTTGACAACCTTTTAAGCTACACGAATATATCTGATTTAACTGAATAGACCTGTATAAATCATTAAATGTCCCTCTTGACTACCTTTAAGCTACATGTTTATCAGAGTAACGTCTCTTTAAGACTGATGGGAGCATATGTCCACACTGACATTTGCTAATTGGAAATCATGTTCAAAACTACAATTCCCTCGAAATGTTTGGCGACCAGACTGACTTTTCCTGTCCTCTGTCTGTCACCTTATTGTAAAACGTTTTATCACGCCCTTGATTTACCCAAATTCGTATATCATTCCGGGTCATGATGTTTCCTGTAAACAGACTATGTCACATTTTTTATTTTGTTTTGTTTTAGCTGATCAGGTAGTTACTTTTTTTATTTGGTAAGTATGCTAGCTAAACAGCTATTCAAGAAAAATCGTTTACATTGTGCATATCAATAGTACAATGGTTGTAGATACATCTCAATACAAATCAAAAGTATTTGCCAACACTATACACAGTATACAAATGGCAACCTGACCAACAACATTTTTGGATCAGGCCTCGTACATCATGGAGAGTAAGAAATTGGTGTATAGGTTGACTGAATGTCTAATGAATGTATAGATGGCGCTGACTGACTGACTGACTGAATATCTAATGAATGTAAAGATGGACTGACTAATCAACTGAATGATTGCAATGATTTATTAATTGTCAATTTGATTGAATACTTATTTGACTAATAACTGTTTGATTTCAGGCAATCTTAGAAGAGATGCCAGATGAGATGTGGTTTGAAAATGTTTTTACAAATGTTGACACAATGATTTGTTTGAATGGTCTGGAGAAATTTTGAGGTGTCACTGTGTTTCTCACATTCATCCTGACACTATCAGGCAGCTTCTTCGCGCTTGTCATCTGGTACTGAATCAGCCTGAGGCAGTGTGTCCACAGCAGATAATACTGAAAGAGCATTGGTAAGTTGTGTGCACAGACAGAGAGAGAGAGAAAGAAAAAGAGAGGGAGAGAGAGAAAGAGAGAGAGAGAGAGAGAGAGAGAGAGAGAGAGAGAGAATGACAATGACGCTTTATTTTACAAAGGTGAAAGTTACTGACTAGAAGTTGTACACACACACACACACACCACACACACACACACACACACACACACACACACACACACACACACACACACACACACACACACACACACCACTACACTCACCACACACACACACCACACTCACACACACACACACACACACACTCACACCACAACACAACAGCACAAAACAGAACACAACAAACACACATACTACAATGGATAGAAGAGAGAAGAAGTGTGGAGAAGAGAGAGAGAAGAGAATGACAATGATATTTTATTTTACAATGAAAATGTTACCAACAAAAGTTTGCGCGCTCACACACACACACACACACACACGCAGACACACACACACACGCACGCACACACACACACACACACGCGCTCACACACACACACACACACACATACACACACACACACACACACACACACAGACACACACAGACAGACACAGAAGAGAATGACAGTGACACTTTATTTTACAATGGTAAAAATCACTGACTAGAAGCCATATTTCAAACTTGCCGTTGCTGATCTATACACGTTTGTTTACAGTAGGAAGTGCAGCTTCAGGAAGATACATCATGAATTCTACAAAGTAAGCTATCATTACAATGAAATCAATAAAAGTACATAGTTAGCACTTCAAAGTAATAAAACAAATAGATAGCTAGATAGAAAGGTAAATGAACAATAAATAAATAAACAAATAAAATAATGATGATGATGATATGAGGAAGAGGTAGAAGAAAGAAGAAGCAGAAGCAGAAGAAGAAGAAAACAGTAAATAAGAATAAAACCAAATAAATAGAATAAAATAAAATAAAGTAAGAAGAAAGGTACATGTGAGAAAATTACAGAACATTAATCAAGCATCAAATAAACCAATGTTCATACAGTCAAATCAAGGAAGGTGAAATCAACTGGCTATCACTATTATGACTACAGCTGTTATTACTTCAACAAGACGTATTACCATTACTACAACAGCTACTACTACTACCACCATACCACTACTACTAAACACGATAATAATAAACAAAGTAATGATAACAATTGAAAAAGGAAAGTAAGTCAGGGTACGTTAACATTAGGTCGATTCAATGCACGGATAGACAAAATTTTGTAGAAGAAAGAAAATCAACAAATAACATGAAATCAAAAAACAAATGCATAGATAAATAAACTTCTGTAAATTTTGCTTTCGACAATAAGAAATTACTATAATGATAAACGCATATGTAACACATAGATCATACATGTGTAAAGGTATTAATATAAATAACGTAATAAAACATAGGCCTACACAAATCAAGAATAGCAACAATAATTAAGCGCTGTTGTTCTTGGTAAGGAAAGAGAGATACAAGGACAAGATGAATAACAGGACAGAAGGTGACAAATACAGACAACAGATAAGAGAGAAAGAGAGAACAAGTGAGAAGAGAAGGAAGGAGAGACAAAAGACACAGAACGAGAGAGAACAGACAGAGAGAAAGACAGACACAGACAGAGAGACAGAAGAAGAGTAGAAATGGACAGAGAGTGGGTGGTAGAGCAAAAAATGGAAGATCATGGATAAACTTATTATAACCAGTGAGTATGTAATCAATTGAATCAAACACAAACCAAGAAATAAATGTATGAATTAAAAACAGTGGGGAAAAAAATTAAAAATCATCACACACACACACACACAGAGAGAGAGAGAGAGAGAGAGAGAGAGAGAGAGAGAGGAGAGAGAGAAGAGAGAGAGAGAGAGAGATACAAACAAGAAATCAACAAATAATTTTTAAAAAAACAATAAAAAGTAAAAAAGAAGAAACAAACAAACAAACCTATCATATATTTATCAACAAACCAGCATGCTACAATAAACAAAGATATTGGTTGATTGTTTGAACTGTTACAAAAGTAGTAACGTTGACAATGTCAAGGAAAAAAGAGCTTTTCTGAGTCGCTGACACATTGAGGGTTTTCCTCAGTCTGTTTGGCTATGTTGGACAGATGGTTTGTGAGTGTCTGAATTTGTGTTTGCATTGTGGCGATGGAGAGTGTAGCAGTATTCAATTATTGTTGAAGATGTTTGATTATCTCCGTGCAAGCAGTGTGTGTACATGCTTTAGGGGTGACTGTGTTTGCTGCGGGGATCACATGTAGTGGTTGATTAGACATTATGATACGTGCACCATTGCCTCGGTACACCATACACCTAGCGGTTCAAATCTAACTATCAGCAGTGCCATAGATCTGTTTTAAATTTGGCATGTCAACAGAAGAGGGATCAATTTACTCGCTGTTTTTATCTTTACGAAACTCGTTTACCAAACTTCGAAGTTTAAAGGGTTACAACCAAGTAGTCAGACAGAGATCCGTCTACTGTTGAGTGACCGCACAAAATGAAAAAAATTGCAATGGGAGACTGCAGTTCCATCTATGTTTAGCGTCATAACACGCATTGTTTGGATTAATGATTGTAGATAATGACCAATCGAGAGTCCATCACGTTGACACCCCTCCGTGAAAGCGCCGGAACACGTCACAGTTTTTTGACGAACGCTTGCGGTTGCGCAGAGCCTGCTTTTCTCACATACCTACATTATCGTCGGCTATAGGAGAACAATGGGACTGGATGGGACATTGTCGTTGGCTATAGGTGAAAAATGGGACTGGACTGTTGTGTGGAATGTGGGAGAGCAGGGGAAAGGGTGGTGGTAGCTGTCTCACGCTGAGTGCCAGTGGAGGGAGGGAGAGCATGGGGAAGAGAAATGATGGTCTATTCAAGCTGATTCTCAGTGGAAGGTGAAGGGGCGTAATGATGAGTAACGACACACTGGTTCTCAGTTGATGGTGGGGGAATGGGGAGCGAAGGTGGAGAGAGTATGTCCCCTTCATGCTGTGGGTGGCAGTCATCATCATCATCAGGTGCCCTGCCGCATGGCGTTGGCGATCATGTACTTCTATCCATCTCTATCTCTCATTACCCCTAGCATCTCCTCCACCCTCCCCATCCCCAGCCACTCTGCAAGTCCGTCCAGCATTTTCTCCCTGGGTCTACCCGGTGCTCTCTTTCTCTCCAGCTTTCCCATTGTGACCAGGTGCTCCAAATCCCCCTTCCTCATAAGATGGCCTATAAATGTTGCCTGTCTTTTCCTAATCTTCCTTATGAGTGATCTACTTGTGTCTGCCTCCATCAAGACTGTCTCGTTTGTTTTCTTTGCTGTCCATGGAACACTCAACATTCTTCTTAGAAACCACATCTCAGCTGCCTCAATCTTGTTCTGGCTTTGTTTGTTGACTGTCCACGCCTCGCATCTGTACAACAGTATTGGTTCTATATAACATTCAAGAACTCTCTTCCTGATGTTAATTGATAGGCATTTGTTGGTAAGAATGCTTGTCATCTTCTTGAATGCTGTTTTGGCTTGGCCAATTCTGCTGGTCATTTCTGATGTGCATCTGCCGTCTGATGAAATGATCGTTCCCCGGTATTTGAATTTATCAACCCGTGTCAAGGTTGTGCCATTTGTTGATATTTTGCATGAGGGGATTTCATGTTTTTTACTGATCACCATGACTTCAGTTTTCCTGCTGTTTAGTTCCAGCCCCGTACCTTTGCTTTCTATTTCTAGTATATTCACAAGGTTTTGTAGGTCTCTTTCACTTTCTGCAATTAGCACGGTGTCATCTGCATATCGAATGTTGTTTATTATTTTCCCTCCAACCTTTAATCCAGGGTCTTCTTCTAGGTTTTCTCATGATGTTTTCGCTGTAAAGTGAAAACAGATCTGGTGACAAAACACAAGCCTGTCTGACTCCTCTTTTGATATTTTGGAAAGAGCTTACATTGTTTTCTATTCTCATTGCAGCTGTTTGTTCCCAGTACATATTTCTGATTATTTGTAGATCTTCTCCACCAACATTGAGTCTCTCCAGTTGGTTGATCAATTCATCATGTCTCACCTGATCGAAAGCCTTGGTGTAGTCAACAAAGCATAAATACAAATCCTTATTCATCTCATTTGACCTCTCTATGATAGTTCTTAGGATGTATATGGCATTAATAGTTCCTTTCCCTTCCACAAATCCACACTGTTCTTCTGCTATTTCTCTTTTGATTCTATTCCTTGTCCTCTTTATGACTATTCTTAACAGGATTTTTTGTTACATGGCTCATTAAACTGATTGTGCGATGGAGTTCGCATTCCATAACCCCTGTCTTCTTTGGAAGTGCAATGAAAATTGATTTTGACATATCTTTGGGGATTTTTCCAGTGTCGTAAATTTCATTTAGGAGGACTGTTATTTTTTCTATGCCATGGGTGGCAGTAGGTGAAGGAAAGGAAAGGTTGGATGGGGTAGGGGGGATCAGTGCATCGCATTCTTTAGCATTGAGAATGGTAGTGGTGGGTAATGAGGGAGAAGGGATGGTGGTGGTCTCCTGAAGGTTAATTGTAGATGTAGGGGAGGGGGATGTGAGCTGACTGATGTGACTGGAAATCCCCTCTGCTGACATAGGGCTATCAGATGCTGAGAAATTGTTCAGGACACACTTATAGTTTGTCGAATTCCATATCAACCCTCTTGGGCACACATTATCTTGCATGAGTATTATTCCTGTAGTATAATAGATGTGAATAGTCAACATTTTAGAACTTTCACCTTAGTATAGATGTATATAACCAAGCCACAGGCCGTGAAATACTTACTTTTTAACAATTGTTTTCGAGGGAGAGGAAAACTGTTATAAAATTTAAAAGAATTTTGTTCATCTGGCCCAATACCTGTGGGGACTGCAGCAACAGTGTAAATATGTGATTAATAAAAGACACGTAAGAAGCAAGTACATCTTTGATATTATTAAAATCATCACACTCACATATGACTACTTGTGGTTCACACTGTCAACCTGCCCCAGTCCTTCATAAGGTACAGCCAGATCCATGAATACTGAGTTAAGGAAACCAGATGATATGAGAGGACAGAGATGAATTATTATCATTACATACATGTCAACCTTTATTTGAGTCACACCATTGCTTCCATTGCTTTTATTCTTGCTTTTATTGCTTTTATTCTTTCTCCCCATTTATAGCCATGCGCGCGCGTGTGTGTGTGTGTGTGTGTGTGTGTGTGTGTGTGTGTGTGTGCGTGCGTGCGTGTGCGTGCGTGCGTGCGTGTGTGCTTGCGTGTGTGTCTGCTTCAGCGCTTAGATTTGATTTTATCAAGATTTTGCGCTATATAAATATTGTAATTATTATTATTATTACCAGAGTAACCAACTTTTTTTTATATCTTAGCAACAAACGAAAGTCCATAGTAAAGATGAAAACATAATTTATTGATGTCCTTGATATATTCTCCATGGTACATTATCTGTCCTTTTCTATCACGGCCACAGACAGTCAAGCCAAACACACAGTTTATTGATGTTCTCTTTTATAGTAAATGGTACACAATCTGTCCTTTTCGATCAGGAACATAGTCAGTCAAGCCAGACACACAGTTTATTGATGTTCTCTGTTATACTCCACGGTACGTTATCTGTCCTTTTGATGATGATGATGATGATGATGATGATGATGATGATGATGATGATGATGATGATGATGATGATGATCATCATCATCATCATCATCATCATCATCATCATCATCATCATAATCATATCATCATCATCATCATGGCAATTTAAAATGCCATCATTAGAATGTTCACATTTGTGTTTTTCAGTCTGATGCAAGCATCCAACATTATCAACATCTGTGAGAAAATGGAAACTGACTAATGGTAAGTAGCAACATAAAGCAGCCACCATCAAAAAGTACAAAATATGACGTTTTGCTCTTTGTAGAACGTATCACTCTGTAAGTAGCAACATGAAGCTGTCACCGTCATGTTTTGCTCTGTGTAGAACGTATCACTCTGTAAGTAGCAACATAAAACAGTCACCATCATTTTTAACTCTCTGTATAAGGTATCACTCTCATTAGTAATTAGTATCAAATGTATTCCTTCTGGTTATCAGCTGCACACACACACACACACACACACACACACACACACACACACACACACACACACACACACACACACACACACACACACACACACACACACACACACACACACACACGCACGCACATATACACTACTCTATCACACACCACACATACACACACACCAAACACGCGTGTATGATACAAATGCACATTCGCGCGCGCGCGTGCCCACACACAAATTATATAAAAAATAAATGAATGAATACAGTATATGCATGTATATAAACATATATGTATATGTGTGTTGTGTTGTGTGTGTGTGTGTGTGTGTGTGTGTGTGTGTGTGTGTGTGTGTGTGTGTGTGTGTGTGTGTGTGTGTGTGAGGGAGGGAGACAGTAGTCTTCAGTCTTCTTTTGTCATTGCCAGTTAGAGAGAGAGAGAGAGAGTCAGTGAGTGAGTCAGTGAGTCAGTGAATGAGTCAATGAGTGAGTCATTGAGTGAGCGAGTTCAATCTTTCTTTTTTTCTTAACTAATGACTGCATTTTTCTTCAATTAAAAAAATCAACTTTTTGAGAAATGAAATCAAGTTTATTATACTTATGTTATATCCATCAGTTCATCTAGTGAAAGAAAAGTCAATGATGTGTTTCATTCAAACAGGAAAACATTAACAAAACATTCATACCAACCTTTTCATATCTATTTATCTTGTATGATATCTGTCTATACATGAAATGAAAATCAGGACCACTGTTTTATTCATTCAAAATGGAAAACATTAACTAAATCTTTTCATTTCATTCTGGTCGATAACTGGCTGGTTCAGCTAGTTACACACAAAAATACTGTGGATTATGTATTGTGTCACTTACAGAGTTTCAATAATGTATTATTTGTTTTTAGTCTACACAGATAACTGTCCGCTGACTAAGTGAATCTATGGAGTTTTGTTTTCATTCTACAGAGACAACACTCCCCTGACACCAATTCTGATTACTGTTGGAGTCTACTCATCACCACAAAACTTGATCAGGTTGTGCTCAGGATCAAGGTGTTTTTCAACAACTGCTGATTGAATTCATTATGTATGGGTTTTATGTGAAACGTACAAGTTACTTTGAAGATCTGATATTTGCGTTCTTCTTTTCTCTCTTTTTTCATAATTGAATAAGTGGTTGTATTTGTTTGGCACATGATAAATCACAAGATATGGCTTTCATTTTTTTCTATTTTGGATATATAAAAGAATATTTGCGCAAAAAAGTTTTAAAAGACTTGCACAACCTTTTTGCAGAAATGTTGGCTGTGTGAACTTGGGCAAAAAATGCTTAGGTAATTTTCACTTTAGGAAAACAAAAATCAATAACGCATACCTCAAATCGAGACACTTGTGATTCGTGAACTGTTTTGGTGTAACGTTCATGAAAATAACACAACACCACAGCAAAAAGCACTTGAAAGCTGGACAATTGTATACAAATGAAAATAAGAACTCAACAAGAAAAGTAAAAGTATCATGATTGTTTTCGGTCTTGAGGAAGTCATTTTTGGTCT
>JAPXFY010000269.1:50000-68862 GCA_030674185.1 Monoplex corrugatus
TGATCTGGACTACTCGTCCTTTGTGGATTTCCCGATCCCAGCAGATACAAAAGACATCTATTACACAGGAGCAGTTGTCAGAGTCAATACAACTGTTAATGTAAGTCTTTTATCATTGTACCTTCCTTCTGGTCCAAAAGATGATAACACAGACTGGATCAAGCATTTGGACACAAAAGGCTCAAGGTGGATAGTACTGGGTGATTTTAACGCTCATTCTCCTTTCTGGGAGAAAGAATGTCTCAAAATTACCAGCAATCGCCTAATTGAAAACATAGTAGATTCAAATCTTTACTTATTAAACAATGGTTCAGTTACACGGATACCTGATATCTTTACTCATAGAGTAACCACAGTGGATTTGTCTCTCATCTCACCAGAGCTTGCAACAAATTGTACTTGGCTCGTAGGAGATGATAGTTTGGGTAGTGATCATCTTTCAATTGAAATTAAACTTTTGGAGAAAACAACTTTCAGAACACGCACTGACACTGAAGACAGAATCCCGAAATTCAAATACAAGAACGCCGATTGGATAACGTTTGGTAATATCCTTCAGATGCACAACACAGATTTAATAAAACATGACAATATAGATGTATTTTATTCTAATTTCATCGAATTGTCTTAAAGGCAGCTTTCTCTTCTATTCCAGTGTGTAAGTCGGTGACACTAGGCAAATACCGTGGAAATTCGTGGTAGACGAAAGAATGTGAACAGGCTGTTGCCTTTAAAAAAGAAACGTTTAAAATCTGGCTGAAAAATAAAACACCTGCACATCATTTGAACATGAAGAAAGCTAAAATTCAATGTAATAGAGTAATAGCGCAAGCAAAGAAGTCCTACTGCACCAATTTCTGCAATGATGAAGTATCTGAATCAAAGGATATGTACAAAGTGTGGAAAAAAGTAAAAGAAATGAAACATGGTCATACACTGCCAAGCTACCCAGTTAAGTTTAAAGACAATTTATTTCCAAATTCCTTTGAAAAAGGTAACGCCTTTCTTAATCTTTTTTCAGACAATAGCCGATCAGTTACTTTAAAGTCAACTAATTGTCAACACAGAATAGAACAGGAGAAAAATGACATCTATGTTGATCCAATTTCTAAGGAGAATCATTATATCAATTCTCCCATTCAACTGGACGAATTCATGGAAACTTTGGCGTCTTTTTCATCCAATAAATCTTCTGTTGGTTTAGATGGTATTTCTTATCAGATGCTAATTCATTTGCCTCTTAAGTGGAAGGATTTATTACACTCATTTTTCCAAAAATGTTGGTTGAATGGAGCTCTTCCAAAACTCTGGAAGAAATCCGTGATAATTCCCATCATTAAGGAAGGCAAATCAAGGTCACTCATTGACAGTTACAGACCAATAGCTTTAACTTCTCATGTTGGGAAACTGATGGAAAAGATTATTCAGAAGGGTTTGTTCCATTATTGTGAGCGAAATGATATTATTCCACCTCAACAGGCAGGATTTAGAAAAGGGCGATGTACAGCAGATCATTTAGTGAAACTTACAAGTCAAATCAAAAAACAATTTTCTCGTAGAAAAAGCACTTTGGCTACATTTTTTGACGTGAAGAAGGCTTTCAACACTGTGTGGCATTCAAGACTGCTTTACAAATTGAAGAGCATTGGTGTAACAGGTAAAATGTATTATTACATTAAAGACTTTTTATCCTGTAGATCAATGTGTGTAAGATTAGGGACTGTATACTCTTCATTTAAAGACATAGACATGGGGATCCCTCAGGGGTCAATCATAGCCCCCATCCTGTTCAGTATACTTCTTTATGATTTACCACAACATTTGTCGAAGAACACTAATGTTGTACAGTATGCAGATGATATTGCCATATGGATGAATACCACTCTTCGAAAAAATACAAACAAAAGAACAATCACCCATGTACAAAAGCTCTACCAATATGATCTTGATAACCTGAGTAATTACATGAAAGACAACGGTCTGGATTTATCGAGTGGAAAGACTTATCTTATGCTTTTTAACAATGGTGAAAACCCTAAAACTCTCCCTACGTTATTGCTGGACAATAATTCACTTGCTTATAAGCCCACCGTTAAATTTCTAGGAGTGTACATAACACGAAAGTTGAATTGGAGACATCATATCGAATATTTAATTACAAAAGCAAACAAAAGACTTAACTTCTTAAAAATAGTCAACAGACAATCCTGGAGCCAAGACACTCAAACTATGTTACACCTTGCGATTTCTTTGGTTCGATCAAAACTGCTCTATGGACAAGAGGTATATTTTACTACCTCGAATACACTCTTAAAAAAATTACAGAGTGTAGACAGCAAAGCTATTAAATTGGCTCTTGGTGTGCCCGTTCATACAAACACAATGAAGTCTTATAAAGAAAGTAACATATTATCGCTTACAGATCAACGTGAATTAGCGGTGACAAAGTATGTTATTAGAGCTCTGGCCGTAAAGAACTCAGTTAAGGATGAATTACTATACACCTCGGAAACTGACTATCCTCAGAAAGCTCGAAAAGTGCATTCTCTTCAACCTATACGAAATTTTGCAAAAGTCCTCCTGAGCGAAAACAATATTGATGTAAATTCCAGTAATGCCTCTTCTTCCATCCATACCTTCCTGGGAACTTGAAAAAGTTAACTTTGACATAGACTACATAAATGTCAATAAAACAGAAGAAATAAATATTCTAGTATCAGAAGTCAAATCTCATTTAACCACATATTATCCTAATCACCTAAAAATGTTCACAGACGGGTCTGTTTTAGATACAGCTGATAGCGGAGCTGGATTCGTCATTTCTGCCTTAAAGGTACAAAAATCTTTTTACATAGGTAAAGGCTTCTCTATTTTTACATCAGAATTATACGCAATATGGATGGCTCTTAACTATTATTAGCTTCTCATATGATATCTGCAATATACTATTGTGTGTTGATTCTAAATCAGTGTTACGTAGCTTGAAATAAACAGAAAATGTAATACGAAATGACATTATATGTGAGATCAAACATTTGATACATTGTATATCATCCAGTGGTGTTGGTATACATTTTTGCTGGGTTCCGTCACATTGTGGACTTTATTGGAATGAAGTTTCGGACAAATTAGCAAAAGACGGTGCATCCATTAATGCAAATACCGTAACTTTCCATAACATACGACTGTCAGTTCATGAACTTGGTTCTGTGTTAGAATGTTCACTTTATACAAATTTTTCCAATACCCAAAGCATGATACCTAACTGCCCCAGACAGCTAGCGTCCTTGATATACAAACTAAGGCTTAACTCTTGGAAAACAAAATATACACAGAATGTATGTATTTGTTCAAAAGAATTAATTATCTGTCCACCATCTGCTCTTTGAATGTCCTATTTTACTTACGACATATAGAAATAACAATCTCGATTTTTCATGTACTGACTCTAGAGATATCCTTTACAACAAAAATAATATTATTTCGGTAGTCCAGCTGATTCTCAGATCCCCTGTTGGCAGATTGTTATGAAGAGTTAATTAATTGTCTGTTATTGATTGACACTGTTAACTTAATGTTCTGAATTCTTAATTGTTATTGTTCCCCTTCTTACATTCAAACTATCACTACAGACACACTAGTACACACACACACGCACACACACACACACGCTCACAAAATTATCCACTTGTGAAGTAGTTCTAATTGCAAACTTTGCTGTAGCTAACTCACGATGGTTGTTTAAAGGTAGAATTCCAGCAACTTTGTACGTTTCCAGAGTAGAAGCATGAGTTGGTACACCTAGTGCAATTTTAAGACTTTTGCAGTCCAAGCTCTGAATCTTTTTTAGTAAATATTTGGGTGCATTGAAGAAAACTTCTTGCGCGTAGGATAATTTAGACCTGACCAGCGCTGTTGACAGATGAATCAGTACATTTGTATCCATTCCCCAGGGTAATTTGCTTATTATCTTTAGAAAATTTAAGGTTTTTCGAGCTTTTGTTAAAATATAATCAAAATGGACATTCCAGCTTAATTTGGACGTGATGTAAACTCCCAGGAATTTTACGACCTGTTTGTAATTTAACACTTCACCAAGCAATTTGAAAATAGGCAAGTTATTTGAGTTACCACCAGGATCAAACAGCATCATGTTAGTTTTTTCTGCTGACAACGACAGCCCATTTTCTAACATATAGTTTCCAAGATTATCAAGATCAATTTGATACAACTTCCTGATGTAATTTCGCGTTCTCTGTGGAGTTGTCTTTTTTAAAGTGATATTCATCCAAGTGCATATATCATCAGCGTACTGTACTAAAACAACACGATTTGAAAGAGCTTTAGGAAGATCCTGTATAAGGATATTAAATAAAATAGGTGCTATCACTGAACCTTGTGGAATCCCCATGTCGAGGCATCGTGAAGAAGAATAACTAGCTCCCACTCTTGCCTGAATTGTTCTATTAGCTAAAAAAGATTTAATGTAATTGAACATATTGCCCGATAAACCAACAGATTTTAGCTTGAACAATAAACGTTTATGCCAAACTTGATCGTAAGCTTTTTTCACATCAAAGAAAGTAGCTAAAACACTTTTTCTGCGGGCAAACTGTTGTTTGATCTGAGTTGTAAGTTTAACTAGGTGCTCAACTGCGGATCTTCCTTTTCTAAAACCTGCCTGGTTTACCGGAATAACGTTATTTTTATCACAGTAGTGTAAAAGTCTGTTTAAGACCAATCTTTCCATTAGTTTGCTTGTATGGGACGTTAAAGCAATAGGTCTGTAACTGTTTTTATCGGTTTTCGATTTTCCTGTTTTTAAGATTGGTATAACTATAGACTTTTGCCAGATTTGTGGCACAGTTCCAGTAACCCAGCATTTCTGCAAAATTTTGTGTAGGAAAATAAGGTAGCTTTCAGGGAGATGTTTAATCATTTCAGTCGAAACTGCATCAACACCTACCGAACTCTTTTTGTTGTGTAGAGACAGTACTGTGTTTTTTAGCTCTTCTAAGGTGATTGGAGAATTAAACCAGAGATCATTCTGTGGTACTGGATCAGTGTAGATTGGGTTGTAATCTTCCATTTCTCTGTGATGTTTGCAGTCTGGAGATAAACCTTCAACTTTACTGTTTTTGGCGAACAGATCCACAAAAGTTTCTGCTTTGTCCATGTCTGAAGGAAATGTGTTACATGTTTCAATCATTATCGGACACCTAGGTAAGTTGGTTCCATCCTTCATTTGTTTCATTTTCGTCCAGACTTTATGGAAATCTTTGAAATCTGAAATTTCTTTTGTGCAGAATGATGCCCAATAATCTTTCTTTGCTTCAGCAATGATTTTGTTACATTGGATGTTAGCTTTTTTCATTTCGACATGATCCTCAGGTTTCCGGCTTTTGATGTAGATTTTGAATTTCTCCCTTTTATATTGAACTGCTTTCTCACATGCCTCTGTCCACCAAACATTACCCAATCGATTATTTGATCTAGAAGATTTGAGTTTCGGAATCGATAGGTCTGCAGCGGCTAAAATTGACTCTTGGAATTTAGAAAACATAATGTCTACATTTTCACTTTCATAATGTCTGTAATCTTGATTAGCTAGAGCAGTTCGAAATAAGGACCAGTCAGAACGCTTGTAATTATATTTTGGAATAATTTCAGGAGAGCTGTCTTTCATCCTGATGTTTTTGTCAGTTATGGTTATGATGATAGGTAGGTGATCGCTTCCCAAAGTGTCTCTGTGAGTTTCCCAGGTACAGGATGGTGCTAATTCTGGTGAGATTAGAGACAAATCGATGGCTGTCGCCCTGTGTTTGGAAACATCAGGGATCCTAGTGACACTACCATCATTTAGAAGGTAAAGCGAACTATCAACGATATTTTCTACCAAACGATTGCTCGTAACAGTAGAACAGTTCTTTTCCCAAAATGGGGAGTGGGAATTAAAGTCTCCACCTATTAGCCATTTACCACGCTGCTGATCTTGGATAGTGCGCAGCCATTCTGTGTTGTGGTCATTTGGACCTGTTGGTAGGTAGACTGACAAAACGTTAATGTTTAGAGAATTGCTTAATTGGACAGTGGCAGCACAAGCATGCAGATCTTCGCTTGATTTCAAAACTGGGGAAGTAAGTAAGCAGTATTGTAACTCTTTGAGTATATAAATCGCGGTGGATACCTTCTTCCCGTGATTCCCACATTCATAGACTGGAGGATAATAATAATTGGGGAAATTGGGAAGCTTGGTAGCGACAACATTCATCGACTGTAGAATCAAAATTTCACACCTATTTGATGCTAGGAAATGCTCCAAGTAAGCCGAATTGGTGGAAAGGGATCTACAATTCCATTGCAAAAACTTGACTTGGGATTGTTTTCGCATTGCTGATATTGGTTAATCTCCAACTTTCTATTAACTGTTATTTATGGTCGATAATAATGAATACTTTGATTTTCTGTGTCCAGGAGAACTGGACAGAAAGAAAATTACGTAATTACTTAGACTACAAAGTAAAGATAACAAAATTGTAGCAAAATCAATAAAAAGAAAATTACATAGTCCAACGTACGAATAACTTATAAAGGTGATAATAGATTACAAGGGATAACAAATAACCAAAAATCAAAATAATGGCATTCACGTCTTCAAATGTACAGAGTGTATAGTCTGACCGAGTCTTGATAGTCGGACTAAAACCTAGTTATTGTTTATTTTCAGCAGAAGAAATGTCAGAGATGACGAGGAAAAAGTCCTGTGACATGAACATTAAGTATTGTATATGTAATACTGTTATTTCAAAACATATTATACGGCCACCATGGTGTGTAGTTGTCAAAAGGGTGGTACTGTCCTCTGGAGAATCTGGAAGGGTGTAGCTGTGATGATCTTGATCTTGATGTTCTCCTTGGAGTCTCCCAAAATAGGTCTCGAATGTGTCTTCCAAGATTTCCTGCAATGATGCTACTTCCTCTGGTGGTGGGGTGAATGTCGTCTTTTAGAAATTGTTGAGTGGTACGAAGGTTCTCATGTGATACAAAAGAAATATTTTTCATATCAACAAGTTCAGCAGATAGAAAAGCGTTGAACAGATTTCGTTGAACCTCCATTCGGGCCTGCCGTACAGGGGCAACCTTACTAACGACTAGTTTAGATTTTGGATGTTCTTGTGCTATTTGTTTTATGCCTGAAGCGAGATGTTTAGTTGTTGCAGGGAGATCTTTGCTGTTCAATTCATGCACACCACAGTGAAAAACAATACAGTCTGCTGAATCATCAAATTTGGAAAAGGCCATATCTAATGAGCTTTTAATGTTATGAGGGTCGTTCACAGGGCACGAGTCTCCTTCAAAACCGTACGATCGTCCCAGTCTTCTTGAGTTGACACCTTTCAACACAGAGTCGTGGACAGTGAGAACGTACGGAAGATCGTGGGTCTTTTTATGTTGTTTTGAAATATTTTCAGAACGGGATGGTGTAGGCCTATGTTTGGGAAGCGAAATGACGTCTTTAGTTGGTATGACGTCATGACGTTGTTCTTTCTTGTTTTTTATTTTATTTTCAGGCACTTTTGTTGCTTGCTGTTTAGTTTTGCTGCTGGGTTTTGGTGCCTTGAGGTTTCGGGTCTGTTTGTCGTCCTGCTTGCTTGTGTGGTTTTGTTTCAGTGCCTCAGCGTAGGTGGGATGTGTGTCATGTAGATCCGTCTGTGTGTGACAGTTACGGGTTGTCATGGTGATGTTCTTTTTTTGCTGGTTAGTGAGTAGAGTAAGGACCGTCTTTTCCAGAGAATTGACTTGGTCCCGCAGAGCCAGTATGATGTTTTTTAGTTCTGCCGTACTCACGCAGTCCGCCGAGCTGGGAAGAGGCGCTGTGCAGGTTGTCCCACTCTGCGTGTCAGTGGGAGTCGTGGTCGGTGCACCAGATGTAGCGTTAGGCCTAGCGTCAGACTCGGCGACTGTCGATTTCGGGTCCTTTTCAGTCTCTGCTCCCGCGGCACTGGACGATATCTTCTCTCCATCAGCCTTGCCCTCTGATGCGTCTTCTTGTTTCTTTTGGGCAAGGCGGCCTCTTCTCGTTCTTGTCATATTGGGCCTTTTACACGTTTTCTCCGACAGCTGAAAATTTGTTAGTTAGGTGTCTCCGCCAAGAAATTAAGATCAGGTCTGATACTGACTTTCCAAAACGAGCAAAAAACATTTCATCACAAATTACAGCCGCAACTTACATATCTGGCCTGATCAAACAGTCCAACATAACAATAGATGAAATTGCTGAGAAACCAACGATAACGCCTATCCCTACATGGGAAATGCTAAATGCCACATTTGATCTCGATTATGCAAAAGTTAAAAAAGATGATAATGTCAACATTACGCTATCCACAGCTTGTGAACACATCGATGAAAAGTACAGTACCCACCTCCACATTTTTACCGATGGGTCAGTCTTAGCAAACCAGAGCGCTGGAGCAGCCTTTTATGTTCCAAAATTTAACATTAAAAAGTCTTTTTTCATTGGGGCAAATGTATCTATATATACAGCAGAATTGGTCGCTGTTGTTCAAGCGTTGCATTATTTAATAAGCCTTCGGCCTGTGTCATTCAAAGTAGTTCTCTTTGTTGATTCAAAATCTGTATTATATGCCTTACAGTCTTTTGATACAGACACAAGACCTGACTTAATTATTGAGGCAAATCATCTAATACATTGTTTAAAGATAAATGGTTCGGAAATCAATTTATGCTGGGTGCCTTCTCATGTTGGTCTTCATGGCAACAACGTAGTTGACAGAGCAGCTAAATCCGGTGCCCTCCATTCTGAAAATTCCATAGAATTACATGTTAACACCTCGGTAAAAGAAGCTTACAACTCGCTAGAATTAGCATCATGGATTCGATTTCATGAACATTTAAATGAAAAATTTGTGTCTCAAAAAAGAATCAAACTTTCAGTTCAAAATATCTGTAAAAATTTGCAGTATTCCTCGTTATATCATTTGAGATTAATTGTTATGACATATTTTCGCATTCAACTGAACGCTTTGAAAACAAAATATTGTAACAACGTTTTATGTATTTGTGGCGAACAATTCACATTGTATCACTGTTTGTTTTACTGCAGAAAGCTTCGTTCCTTTTTACCAAAGACATTTACACAAGGAAACTATCTTGAAACGCATTTTAAAGAAGTAGTATCGGATCAAGTTTTGTTAGTTAAAATTTCAGAATCATTGGTTCACAGTCCTGTTAATGCGTTACTTTAAGATTATTATTATAATTATGATTATTTTTGTTTTGTTTTGTTTTTATGACGATTTTTCTTTTACATTATTGATGTTAGCGTTGTTCTAGTTTCATTTCTCTGTTCATCCACATCCTTTTTCTTAAGACCTTGCCGCTTCCTTTTAATTTTTTTTACGTCCCTTACTCTGTTCCCCTCTCCCCTCCACACCCCCCCCCCCTTATTTCATCCTCCATGCCATTTTTCCCCGTCTAATATCACTTATAGTGAAAAGACGTTAAATCAAGCAACGAACACACACACGCGCGCGCGCGCACACACATACATTTCATGTTTTACTCATGACATATATGTATGTTTTCCCCAGGTTATGTAGATATTCCTAACATATCAATACAACTTTCATGTTAACCAGAGAAGAGAAGTTGTTGATGATAGGAAGGTTTTTAAAAGGGCTTTATTATTGTGTGTATGCGAGAGTCTGCGTGTGTGTGTGTGTGTGTGTGTGTGTGTGTGTGTGTGTGTGTGTGTGTGTGTTCGTGTGTGTGTGTGTGTGTGTGTGTGTGTGTGTGTGTGTGTGTGTGTGTGTGTGTGTGTGTGTGTGTGTGTGTGTGTTAGTCATCTCTACGTTTTCTTTTTTCAATTCTGGATGCACATCCTTCGCTAACTTCCTGGGTCTGTTGTGCAACAAAGCCAGTGGCTATCCCATGTTTGACGCGAAGTCCCCACAGTACAGACCTGGTATTAAGGCGAGTGAGTGGTAATGATAATCAATGAATTTTGTTTTCTATTTCTGTTTATTTATGTGACCAAAACAAACTCATTTGTTATAGTTCAAAACGCATGCCAGCCTGTCACATCTTCAACAGACGATCTGTATGCATGAAGTGCAGTCACTGTCAACAATATTATGTATGACAAATATATCAACAGACACCGATAGGTCATAGAGAAACAATGCAAACAGGTCATAAGGAAACAACGATTCATACTTCACCTGTAGCCAGGGATAACTTAGTAGACATAGTTACTATTTTCTCTTAACGTGCGCAAGTTTCACCTGTATCTGGTATGTTATAGGAATATATCTTTAAAAAGAAATATTTAATTACACATATTTACTATACATGTACCTCACTGATATATAGCCAGCAGTAGTTGGATGCCATACCAATATTTGTTCACATAATGTGGAAATCACAAATTTGTATGCGTGTAGCGCATGTCCTAAAACTCCCTCTGTTCTGACCGCCATATTTTCCTGTCCTATGCCTATTTACCTGAATAGTCCTTTTCTCTTTGTTTATTCTAATCAGTTGAGTTGCTTACTCTGTCATATTTAATTATGTTCTCTTCCAGAGGGAAAGAGTGTGCCCATAATCAGACTGCTTTGTCATGAGAATAATCAGCATAGTAATGACTGAAATATAAACATTGATAAATGTAATTGTTCTATTGTATCAGACTGCAGAGTACCTTGAGAACAAACAGTGATAACTGTATTTGTTCTGTTGCATCAGACTGTAGAGCACTAGAAGAATAATCAGTGATAACTGTATTTGTTCTGTTGCATCAGACTGTAGAGCACTATAAGAATAATCAGTGATAACTGTATTGGTTCTATTGTATCAGACTGTAGAGTACTGCAAGAATAATCAGTGATAACTATATTGGTTAATTGTATCAGACTGTAGAGTACTGTAACAATAATCAGTGATAACTATATTGGTTAATTGTATCAGACTGTAGCGTACGTACTGTGAAAATATGTAGCGTATGAACTGCGAGAATAATCAGCGGTTATTTTATTGGTTGTGTTGTTCTAGACTGTAGAGAATGTACTATGAAAATAATCAGCGGTTATTTTATTGGTTGTGTTGTTCTAGACTGTAGAGTGTGTACTATGAAAATAATCAGCTGTTATTTTATTGGTTGTGTTGTTCTAGACTGTAGAGTGTGTACTATGAAAATAATCAGCTGTTATTTTATTGGTTGTGTTGTTCTAGACTGTAGAGTGTGTACTATGAAAATAATCAGCGGTTATTTTATTGGTTGTGTTGTTCTAGACTGTAGAGTGTGTACTATGAAAATAATCAGCGGTTATTTTATTGGTTCTGTTGTTCTAGACTGTAGAGTGTGTACTATGAAAATAATCAGCGGTTATTTTATTGGTTCTGTTGTTCTAGACTGTAGAGTATGTACTATGAAAATAATCAGCGGTTATTTTATTGGTTCTGTTGTTCTAGACTGTAGAGTGTGTACTATGAAAATAATCAGCGGTTATTTTATTGGTTCTGTTGTTCTAGACTGTAGAGAATGTACTATGAAAATAATCATCGATGATTGTATTGGTTCTGTTGTTCTAGACTGTAGAGTGTGTACTATGAAAATAATCAGCGGTTATTTTATTGGTTCTGTTGTTCTAGACTGTAGAGTATGTACTATGAAAATAATCAGCGATGATTGTATTGGTTGTGTTGTATCAGACTGTAGAGTACTATGAGAAATAATCAGTGATAACTATATTAGTTCTCTTGTATCAGATTGTAGAGTATGTACTATGAGAATAATCAGCGATAATTGTATTGGTTCTTTTGTGTAAGACTGTAGAGCACTAGAAGAATAATCAGTGATAACTGTATTGGTTCTATTGTATCAGACATTATGAGAATAATCAGCACATTTAAAAGTTGTCTGTTCTCTACCATCTTTGAAATTTTGGGCCATTTAAATTTTCAGGTTTTATCTAAAAAAAAAAGCCTGATTAAAAATGCCTTCATACTTTTGACTAAACGGTATGATGAGGTGTTTGCATTAAATAACATTGAGGTGTTGCATTAACTAACAATGATGTGTTGCATTAACTAACAATGAGGTGTTGCATTAAATAACAATGATGTGTTGCATTAACTAACAATGAGGTGTTGCATTAAATAACAATGATGTGTTGCATTAACTAACAATGAGGTGTTGCATCAAATAACATTGAGGTGTTGCATTAAATAACAATGAGATGTTGCATTAACTAACAATGATGTGTTGCATCAAATAACAATGAGGTGTTGCATTAAATAACAATGAGGTGTTGCATCAAATAACAATGATGTGTTGCATCAAATAACAATGAGGTGTTGCATTAAATAACAACGAGGTGTTGCATTAACTGACAATGAGGTGTTGCATTAAATAACAATGAGGTGTTGTATCAAATAACAATGAGGTGTTGCATCAAATAACAATGAGGTGTTGCATCAAATAACAATAAGGTGTTGCATCAAATAACAATGAGGTGTTGCATCAAATAACAATGAGGTGTTGCATTAAATATCAACGAGGTGTTGCATTAAATAACAATGAGGTGTTGCATTAAATAACAATGAGGTGTTGCATTAAATAACAATGAGGTGTTGCATCAAATAACAATGAGGTGTTGCATTAAATAACAATGAGGTGTTGCATCAAATAACAATGAGGTATTTGAATTAAATAACAATGAAGTATTGCATCAAATAACAATGAGGTGTTGCATTAAATAACAATGAGGTATTTGAATTAAATAACAATGAAGTGTTGCATCAAATAACAATGAGGTGTTGCATTAAATGACAATGAGGTGTTGTATCAAATAACAATGAGGTATTTGAATTAAATAACAATGAGGTGTTGCATCAAATAACAATGAGGTGTTGCATTAAATAACAATGAGGTGTTGCATTAAATAACAATAAGGTGTTGCATTAAATAACAATGAGGTGTTGCATTAAATAACAATGAGGTGTTGCATCAAATAACAATGAGGTATTTGAATTAAATAACAATGAGGTGTTGCATTAGATAAAAACGCATACTTTAACTAAACATTTACTTTGTGACCACATAGATATTATTTGTAAAATGTCTCAAAATCTCGACAATAAGAACTATGAAGACGTGTTAGACACGTTCCCGTGTTTCAGACATTTCAACAGATGTGTCAAACGTTTGTAGGTGGCAGGCACCAGTAATCTGGACCAGATGGCACTGTCACTGAAGAGTTACCACAAGTCACGTACCTTCTACTGTGACCATGTACTGGACAAGTTGGACCGCGCTGAGCTATCTTCCATGACAACGGAGAATGATGACATCATCAGGGTATGTAATAACAGATGGACTTACTGACCGAATGACTGACTGACTGAATGTCTAATGAACGTACAGATGGAAATGTTGTAAACATATCTTTGACACAGTTTTCTCATTTCTTGTAATGTTTTCTTTGTAGGCTGTAGCACTTGGAAAGCAATGAAAGAAAAAAGAAACAGAGACATTTTGAGTAAACTGTACAGTTTGATGTGTATGTTATTCCATTATTACCTGTAACATTGTTGTATGTAGTGACTGCTACTATTATGACTACTACTATAACTACTAATATGACTACTACTGCCACTACTACCATCACTACTACTATGACTACTACTACCACTACTACTATGACCACTACTATGACTACTACTGCCACTACTACTATGACTACTACTACAACTACTGCTGCCACTACTACTATGATACTACTATGACAACTACTATGACTACTACTATGACTACTACTATGACTACTATGACTACTACTGTGACTACTACTGTGACTGCTACTATGACTACTATCATGACTACTAGTGCCACTACTACTATTACTATTTCTACTGCTACTACCACTACTACTACTTCCACCACTACTACTACGTCCAACACATCTACTGCGTCCACTGTGTCTACTACTGTTACTGTTTCTACGACTACAACTAATGATGTGTATGAATCACATTAAAGTGCACACTATTTCAATTCAATAAAACTTTTGCTCGCAGTCACTACTTCTACTACTGCTCTGACTACTACTACTACTACTAATTCTACTACTACTAGAACTCCTGCTGCTGCTACAGCTGCTACTGCTACTATTACTACTGCCACTACTACTACTGGTCACAACCATTATTCATGCTCACACATAGTGTCAGTCCAGTCAGGAAAAAGACATGAAATGAAATGACAAAAGACAAAGACAATGACGATGATGATGACGACGACAATGATGACAACGACGATGATGATGATGATGACGACGACGATGATGATAACTTAAAACATCATCTATAAGAATTGTGTCATTTCTCTTTTTCAGTAAGAAGCCAGCAAAACAAATTATGCGCTTCTGCAAGAAACTGAAAACTGACTGATGGTAAGCAGCGAAAATGCAATGATATGTGCACTCAATTTTCTTTTCCATGTTTTTCCATTGAAGTATTGTGTACGTTCTGAGATGGTTATAGCCCTGATATGGGTCTGTGCAGTCAGCTGGGTTTTGAACAACAATAACAATGACAGTGAGTAGGCATTAGTTGACCAATATGCAGTGTTCTTTGCAGTGTTTTGGATGTTCACTTGTATATGTTTTCTGATGTTAAAGAGTGATTGTGTGTGTGTGTGTGTGTGTGTGTGTGTGTGTGTGTGTGTGTGTGTGTGTGTGTGTGTGTGTGTGTGTGTGTATGTGTGTGTGTTTGTGTGTGCGTGCGTGTGTCCGTGAGAGAGAGAGAGAGTCTGTGTGTGTGTGTGTGTGTGTGTGTGTGTGTGTGTGTGTGTGTGTGTGTGTTGTGTGCGTGTGTGTGTGTGTGTGAGTTCAAGATGATGGATAAAGTGGAATGCTTGTATTCTGTGCGTTCTATCTTTATCTCTTGTGTAATTAAAGAGTGTGGTGCTGATATTGTGTACTGCTTTGACTACTGTTGGTTATTTGGTACATGTACTGTTGCAAAACAGCAATGATTAACCTTGTACTAGGTACATGTACTGTTGTAGAACAGCAATGAATAACTTTGTACTATTCACATGTGTTACACCTGAATCGTTGTATGGTGTAAATGTATCAAATAAAAAAGGGAAAACGAAAACTGGAATCGCGTGGCTTTCCTCCACGTGTGTGTGTGTGTGTGTGTGTGTGTGTGTGTGTGTGTGTGTGTGTGTGTGTGTGTGTGTGTGTGTGTGTGTGTGTGTGTGTGTGTGTGTGTGTGTGTGTGTGTGTGCCTGCCTGCCTGTCTGTCTGTCTGTCTCTCTCTCTCTTTCTCTCTCTCTCTCTTCCCCTCCCCTGTGTCACTCTGCCATCTTTTGTCAATATTTGTTTGTATGAAATAACATATGCACAAGTGATATATTTCAATACTTAATCATTTACATAGGACAGTTCAGTTCTTTGTCAGACAAGGACTGAATGAAGAAGAAATGCATATGTGGTGTTTATCTGTCACTCTTGGAAATAAAGACTGATCTTATCTTAACTTGGCTTGTCTGTTCTCTCTCAGGCCTGATTGATACCATGATAGATTATAATCATAAAAATAATGGTATCAATAATACAATGATTTATGGTGCACCTAACAGTGGTCTATGCGTTTACTATTGTACAATACAAACACGAATTTATACATATAACACACATTCATCATTTTTATCCTTTAACATGGACACGCCCTAGATAACATCCACACTACAAGAACGCATTAAAACAGCTGAGGACAGAACAAGGTCAGTGTAGCCAACTTAATTCAAACCGAAAGACTCACAGAATATGTGGGCTTTAAGCTGGATCATATAAGAGGAAAGGCTACATAAACGCTTCATGTCAAAGAGCAGATTATTCCTCAGAAAAGATAAAAAATGGGCAATGATCAGAAAGCATGTCTTGTATTTGTATTGATGGATTTTGAACTCCCAGTATATGAAGAGCAAAGAGTACAAGAAGAAAAATAGGCATGGAGCTGTTCAGAGTGAATAGAGCTGATGAGGTTATTTTATGAAAGGAGGCATAAAGTATAATGTGTCACACAGTCTCAATCCACAGTGGAACTCTATGGCATCATAATTACCATCCCCATTATCATCATCACCATAGCGTTGTGAACAATTGTCCCAGACATTGTGGTCACTGAAATGGCGTAGAAAGTGGAAATAAAAACAAACAAACAAAAAACGTTCAATAATACCATGTTAGTTAAAAAATCCTCACGTAATGTTGAACACATACACATCCCAAAAATGACTAGGGCAAATTTGAAGAGGGTGCTACTTACAGGCCCTACCCAACTATTTCACACTACAAGCCCGCCTCTCTCAAGTAGGATAGGACCATGGAGCGACCCTATTACATCAACACAAACAAAAACCAGACAGGAGAGTTAGACACAAACACAGCGTCACTCACTTGGTAGGAACACCACAAGGGACATTACCACTACAGGTATTCCAGTGAAGCCCAGTACATGTATAGTTAGCGCTTATTGCCTGACATAACATACATGAATAACATGTGATAAATGCAAAACCTAGATTAAACACAGAGCACTGAAATTTATACGATAGGCAATAAACTAACAACAATCCCTTACAGCTGAACTAACTGATCATGAAATATCTCAGGAAAACTACAGCCAATATGTCAATGGTAATATCATCATTCAAACAATCTATTGATAGTTTTAAGTGGAGCGGATAAGTACATTCATTCTCTTGCATACTCACTAGTATCAGAGATCAACTCAGTCAAGTTTTGCCTGATTTGTTTTCACCATGCTCAACACTTGTTTCCTTTGTCTTCTGCTCGTGAAAAACTCCTTCATGTCATGTGAACTGGTATCAGCCTTTGTCTCAGCTGAAGACTTAACACAAGAGTCAAACTGTTAGTGTTTGTTAGTGTGACCCACACAAACCACTGTGACCTACAGTTGGAAACCATCTTAATTTTCCCACGGACGTACAACTGAGACGCTTTTCTCCAACAATGAAATTGTCTACCGGGACTAAAGATTGTGATGTTCACAATTTCGTGTGTGTGTGTGTGTGTGTGTGTGTGTGTGTGTGTGTGTGTGTGTGTGTGTGTGTGTATGTGTGTGTGTGTGTGTATGTGGTGTGTGTGTGTGTGTGTGTGTGTGTGTGTGTGTGTGTGTGTGTGTGTGGTGTATGTGTGGTGTGTGTGTAAATATATGTGTGCATGTGTGTGTGTCACAGTGTGTGCGTACGTGTGTGTGTGTATGTATATGTGTGTATGTCTGTAAGTGTAGAAATGTGCGATACAAAATGTGTCTCTGTGTGTCTTTGTGTGTGTCTGTAAGTGTAGAAATGTGTGATACAAAATGTGTCTCTGTGTCTTTGTGTGTGTCTGTAAGTGTAGAAATGTGTGATACAAAATGTGTCTCTGTGTGTCTTTGTGTGTGTCTGTAAGTGTAGAAATGTGTGATATGGAGTGTGTGTGTCTTTGTGTGTTTTTGTACATTTGTGTGTCACAGTGTTTATTGTGTCACAGTGTGTGTATGTGTGTCAATTTGTGTGTGTATGCGTGCATTTCACTCTGTGTGTGTATGTGAATATTGTGCATGTCACAGTGTGTGTTTGTGTGTGCGTGTGTGTATGATTCACTTGTTTTGATTCACATTAAAAAATTAGCATCTGCTTTGTTTTAAAGCAAATGTATCTTTGCACATTGTTTTGTTCACAGTTTACAGGCAGTATGTTGCTGCACAATCTGCATACTCAATCTTTAGTAGACATCCATGCTGTGTATTTTTGTGTTTCTATAAGCCACCAGACACTGACATAAATTACAATTACAATACCTATTTAGTATTCTGTGTGCGTTTACACGCAAAGGGGGGTTAAGTATTGACAAGTCTACACTTATCTTGAACTGGGAGATAGGAAAAATCTCCACACTTTATCCCCCAGATGGGAGGTACCCAGGCAGGATCAAAACCAGACCTTCCAACTGGAAGTCCAACGTCTTACCACTTGACTACTGCACCTGTCACACTCACTGTTTTTATTGTCATAGAAACCATTAAAGGAATTATGGACACCAGCAAAAGATAAAACAAAACAAAGACAGAAAGTAATGCTGACCTGTTTTCTTGCAGACTGTGGATGAAGAATACATATATTTACGAGCCACGTCGTCTTAAACATTCATAGACAATCTGGTTACTTTAGCTTGAATGTAATCATATGTATTGGAAACAAATTCAACAAAGTCATTCTGTTTCACACACACACACACACACACACACACACACACACACACACACACACACACACACACACACACACACACACACACACACACACACACACAAACACACATACACGCACAGATATGAAAGATATGCAATTCCATTTTTTTCTCTTTTATTTAATACATATACTCCATACAAAGATTCAGGTATACCACAAATGAACAATACAGGGTTAATCATTGTTATTCTACAGCAGTACATGTACCAAACAACCAACAGTAGTCAAAGCAGTACAGAACTTCAGCACCACACTCTTTAAACAAGAAGAGAAATTAGAATTAAAAAATGCATCTGATTCTTCTTTATCCATCATATAGAGATCACACACATACCCACCCATCCACACAGAGAGAGAGAGGGAGAGAGAGAGAGAGAGAGAGAGAGAGAGAGAGAGAGAGAGAGAGAGAGAGAGAGAGCCAGTGGTCACTGTATAACATCAGAAAACGTATGACAGTACACATAAAAACACCGCATATTGGTCAACTAATGCCCACCCATTTTCATTGTCATT
>JAPXFY010002696.1:0-5000 GCA_030674185.1 Monoplex corrugatus
CCCTCCCCATCACCACCCACACCACACAAACCCCACACCACCACCACCACACACTCCCACACCCTCCACACACCCAGACAACAACGTGTGGGGGTATTGGGGTGTGGGTTGTGTGTGGGTGTATGGCTGATGGGGTGTGGGTGGGGGAGGGGGTTGGGTGTGGGTGTTGTGGGTGTGGAGATGTGACTGGAGTGTGGGTGATGGGTGGTGTGGGTGGGTGGTTTGGGTGTGGGTGGTGTGGGTTCAGGGGTGTGGGTGATGTGGGGTTTGGGTGAGGTGGTGTGTGTGTGGGTTGGGGAGGGGGTTGAGGTGTGGGTGGTGTGGAGGTGTGTTGGTGTGGGAGAGTGTTGATGTGCATGGTGTGGTGTGGGTGTGGTTGGTGTGGGTGTCAGTGGTGGGTGTGGATGGTCTGGGTCTGGGTATGGGGGTGGTGTCCGGGTGGGGTGTGTGGTGGTCTGGGGTGTACGGGGCTGCGGGTGTGGGTGTGTGGGTGTGGGATGTGTAGGGCATATCGAACCTGGGATGTATTGATCCTGGAACGTATCGAATCTTAGACGTATCGAGGTGTCCCCGAGAAAATATATTACAAAAATTTATTCATTCATTCAAAAAGGTTCACAGTCCTATTACACATTGTAGTATACAAAGATCAGCTATAATATTTTCAAAGAAACCTTAAAGTATGTCCACTTCTCCTGACCTGTGGAGCTCCAAAGCGAACTAGAAAGTGATTGCGTGTTTACCAAAGAGGCAACAGTACAGTGAACTGCCTGCTTATACTTGACCTTTACACTGTAGACTGCGCAAGGATCAGCATAACCAGCAAGTCTCCCGTCTTCAAAGACCGATACGACCGACGTTAACTTCTCACCATCACTGGCCTCCTCAGCGCGGTACTCTTTGTTCTCACGCTGACTGGACAGACACTTGCGTGAAAGACTGGTGGTTGTTTTTTTTGGTTTTTTATTACAGATTCTTGTCTCCGCCAGTAAGCATGACTTCGGCTATTCTAAGAACACTTGTCATTTTAATTTAAGGCATCACACGCACTATATCAAGTACAGACACACGCACACACTCTCATCTCTCTCTCTCTCACACACACACACACACACACGCGCGCGCGCGCGCCCGTCTAATATCACTCATAGTGAAAAGACGTTAAATCAAAGAACGAACGAACACGCGCGCGCGCATTGTATGAAGACTCTCTGTCTCTCCCCCCTCTCCCCCCCTCACACATTGCATGAACTAGACACTCTCACACACACTGTATGAAGTAGAACACACACACCCTCTCTCTCTTGCTCTGTTTAGACCCCCCATTTCTCTCTCTCTCGCGTGAGTGTCTTTATTGTTTTGTAAGGTGCATGGTTATCATGAACTGATAAACTGACTTTGAAATGCTGAATCTGTGCTGTACTTTCATAAAGATTTATCACAGACTTTACAAAGGGGATGGGAGGGAGGGAGAGAGTGATTTATGAAATCAACAACAACAAAATTCACAAAATTTAGCAAGTATTTGCTGATTCATTTGTAAGCAATTTTAGGAAAGTTCTTTCTCTTACCCCAATCTAGGCATGTGGGAAATGATAAACTGTTCAGAACTACATAATTATTATTGTTTTACCTCCATTTTGTTCTGATGTGATACAAATCTTGTCAGGAAGGGATCTGCTGGTAGGAGTTCTAAGGGTTGGTTTGTCAATGATCTGTGAAAGGTTGTCAGCTATGATGGCTGAGGTTTGAAAAGTCAGTATTAGAGAGAGGGAACTTCAGATCAATAAAATGTGTTAATCCATTTAAAAGTGTTGCAATTTCTAAGTAAATAATCATTTAACTAACGGATACTTCTTCTGTTTCCCTTTATATGTAAGGGATATTTTTAGGTATGGCCTGACTATTCTGCTCCATGTTTGAGAGAACTTTTCAGCCAGGACCTGTGTTGACCATGTAAAACTTATAAGGTCTGCAGCAGGCCAACAGTAACCAGAATATATTGTTATTATTGTTAATACAATTCATAATTTCCAGATTTATGTGCCTGACTGATTCACAAATCCCTTACATTAATTGTAACATGAAACACTAATATAATATATATAATATAATATAATGTTGTGATATATAAATTGCATGGAACAACTTTCTCACATATTAGTTGTTGATCACCTGTGAGAACATGTCTTTCTTCTTTGACTATTGGCACACATTCTCAAACAATAAAGTTTGCTTCATTTGTTTCTCAAATATGCCATTCCTTTACAATGCGCAGCCTGTAAACCTACCAGCCTACTCCATATGTAGGCCTTCAATCATCATTGATACAAGTCTTTGTTCACTTCACAATGGTGGCGACACAACACGAACTACGACTGAGACACGTTCAAGCCACTGCTGCTGGTTACGTCATGGCTGACCACTACCCGCGACTATACTGTGGTTTACATACCCCAATCAAAAAAGCAACGATCTGCCCGAAACGCAATGCTCAAAGCTAGAGCCAACGGCGGCATCTTTGTATCCGCGGAAGGTGGAAAATGATGCAAGGCAAGTCAACTCGTTATTGTTCCCAAACACATTGTGAAAGCGTAGCCAAGCACTTAATCAAAAGAACACACGGGAAGAAGCCTGTTGCGCGAAGTCATAGAAAGCGTGTGGAACAAACCAGATATTGCTTTTTCTTTAACCCTTTCATTCCCGCACCCTGTCCGCCCACATTCTGCATTGTCAAACCATGCTAGAAAAGCATTAAACACAGCCCTTTAACGCCCTCACCCTGTTCACCGAGAGTGAGGCAAAAGGATTAGTTAGCAGATCTAAGGGGGGGGGGGGGGGGGAACAACAACAACAAAAACCCCGAGATATATGTAATATATATGTATGTATGTATATCTCGGGGTTTTTGTTGTTGTTGTTTTTTCCCCCCTTATATCTGCTAACTAATCCTTTTGCCTCACTCTCGGTATATATATATATTATATATATATATATATATATATATATATATATATATAATTATATATATATATATATATATATATATATATATATATATAGAGAGAGAGAGAGAGAGAGAGAGAGAGAGAGTTAAACATATAGAAATATATAAAAAAAATATAGGCCTACATAGTTTTAAGATTAAAAAAAAAAACAACCTTAATTGAAAGATTTGACTGACGTAATAAAGCATGATAGAAATTGCAAGAATACAAAAGAAAGAACAGATGTAGAAGTAACGAAATGAAAAGTAAACAAATAAACTGATAGATAGAAATAAATACATGTAAGTGTAAACAAAGACAGGGCAAAGTGCTTTGATATGATAAGCAAACCGATACAATGAATGATTGAAATAAGGAACACAAACAGATCGGACGTCTGTAACTGTGATTTGGTCTCTTCAACTCGGGCCCTTGACAATGTCACGTAATATCAAACAAATGTGAACCGCACGTGACTTGAAAGACCTGCCCCCTCATCAACAGCTGTAACTCTGTCACTTGCTTGCATGGGAGTACCATTGTTAACCCTTTGACTCCTGCACGCTATTCACCGATTGTAAAATCAACCTTTGATTCCCTCATCCTATCCACCAGCTTTCAGCAGGAAGTTGGATAGGGTGAGACCATCAAAGGGTTAAAGTTTTGCTTTGCTAGCATGGTTGACATGGCAGGGTGCTGGTGGACAGGGTGAGGGAGTTAAAGGCCTAACACAAAAAATACATTTAATTGTTAAACAGCTGGGCTTTACTATAATCAACACAGTTTTGAACCGACTATAAAATACACTGAGGAGAGAGTATAATGTATGTAAAAAAAACTGATCAATAAGAAAATGCGTTATTGATTCAACTAGTTTATCTGTTTATTTCCATTGCTTTCCCAGCTTCTGTGATCATTAACCTTTTAACTTCAGCACCCTGTCCACTAGCATCCTGCATGCCAACCATATTATTAAAGCAAAAACAACCTCCTGACTCCCTCACTTTATCCACCAGCTTACTTAACTTATTTTCGTTTTTTTTCTTCTGGTTCTTGTTTGCTTGAGCGCTGGCACTTGTTTTCGATTTTGAACTTGCTTGAGAAATTGCAGCTTAAATTTTTGAAGCGTTTGTTAAAATTACCGAGAAGCGAAATGACAGACTGTAGTATGGCGAAATTGAAGCTTCTTCAAGGTCAGTGACCTTTAGAAGTACAAAGTCTGGATTTTCTGTAATGATTTTTATAGAAAGAGATTGTTAGAATGGCTTGACCATCTCTCTTTTAGTTCCTGTTATCATCATCATCATCATCATCATCATCATCATCATCATCATCATCATCATCATCATCATCATCATGTACCCTGCCGCATGGCGTTGGCGATCATGGCCCTCCATACGAATCTATCCTTTATCGCTGCAAGTACATCTCCCACCCTCTTTGTCCTCAGCCGCCCTGCAAGTCCGTCCAATATTTTTCCCCTGGGTCTATCTGGTGCTCTCTTTCCTCCGGCTCTCCTGTTGTGACAAGGTGCTGTAATTTCTCTTGCCTTATAAAATGTCCTTTGAATGTTGCTTGTCTTTTCCTAATCTTCTTCGTTAATGTTCTTTTCGTGTCTGCCTCCATCAAGACTGTCTCGTTTGTTTTCTTACAGGGAACATTCTTCTTAGAAACCACATTTCAGCTGCGTCAGTCTTGTTCTAACTTTGCATGTTGACTGGGTGTGTGTGTGACAGCAAAGAAAACAAACGAGACAGTCTTGGTGGAAGCAGACACAAGATCATTCATGACGAAGATCGAGACAGTCTTGATGGAGGCATACACAAGAAGATCATTCATAAGGAAGATTAGGAAAAGACAAGTAACATTTGTAGGCTATTTCATGGAAAGGGGAATTGGAGCACCTGGTCACAACAGGAATGCTGGAGGGAAAGAGAGCAGCAGGCAGACCCAGGGAGAAAATATTGGACGGACTTGCAGGGTGGGAGAGGATAGAGAGGGTGGAAGATGTGA
>JAPXFY010002696.1:12500-17500 GCA_030674185.1 Monoplex corrugatus
GGGGGCGCGGGGGCAGAGAGATTGATAGAAAATACAAATATGAGAGAAACTTTTTTGGTCAAACTTCAAAACTCTTTATAACTTAAGGCTAGCCGTATTAATCCAGTGCTGATAACCTTGATTGATAAAAAGTGTTTGTCAAGGATCGTAGCATTAGGCAGAGAGGGGTGGATGAGGGGAAGAAATGCAGCTTACGGAGAGTGTCACCCCCATGGTCTCCATGGGGTGGGCGGTGGTCTTGAGCAGCGGTGTAGGCAACAAGGGCAAGAAGGATGACGAACTTCATCGTGACAGCTGTCAACAATGAATAAATAAATAAATAAATACATAAATACATACATACATAAATAAATAAATAAATAAATAAATACATAAATAAATAAATAAATACATACTAGAAATGAAAAGTACACAAATGAATGATTCTGTAAATTGATGAAATAAATATATGAAAATACATATACATACATACATACATACATACATACATGCACACATACATACAGGCATACATACATACATACATACATACGTACATACATACATACATACATGCATGCATACATGCATACATACATACAAACATACATACATACATACATACATACACTGTACATATATACATACATAAGATACATACATACAAACATACATACATACATACATACATACACATACATACATACATACATACATACATACATACATACATACATACATACATACATACAATAAACACAAAAACGAATAGGAAAGGATATGCAACAAACGCGAGAGGGATGACGTATTATATCTTGAGCAGCATCTCAGGGAAACATATTCCGATTCTCAGCGCGAGGCACCACTTGAAATCCAGAATCTGGTTTGGCCTGCAGCGTCAGAAGGAAAATTCAATAACAAACCACCAACACTGGATGAAGTGAAGAACGTAGTAAAGAAAGCCAGAGCCAAGTCAGCACCTGGACCAAACGGAATACCATACCTGCTCTACAAGAAATGCCCAAAAGTGCTCGAGTGGCTCCACAAGATGATTCGATCAGCATGGAGGAACCAGAAGATCAGCGACCAATGGATGAGAGCTGAAGGAGTGTACATTCCGAAGGAGCAGAACTCCAGCAGCATCAATCAGTTCAGGCCAATATCACTTCTGAACGTCGAGGGGAAAATCTTCTTCTCTGTTATGGCAGCAAGATTGACAAAATACCTGACTGAAAACAAGTATCTGGATATGTCAGTCCAAAAGGGAGGCATACCAGGAATGCCTGGATGCTTGGAACATGCCACGTTGATTTGGGATGCCATCCAAAAAGCAAGAACAGAGAAGAGAGACATTGACGTAGTTTGGCTTGATCTGGCGAATGCATATGGATCAGTTCCACACGATATGATCCAGCTGGCTCTTGAAATGTATCACATCCCAGAAAACATCCGAACAATGCTGAGGAAGTATTTCCAAGGGTTCTCAATGCGGTTCTCTACCAAAGAATACACCACGGACTGGATAGACCTAGAGGTGGGCATTGCAATGGGCTGTGCAATCTCTCCCATACTGTTCGTGTTGGCAATGGAAGTCATCTTGAAAGCTGCAATGAAGAGTTCAGGTCCAGTGAATCTGGGAGATGGATACCAGATGCCTCCTCTGAAAGCTTTCATGGATGACACAACAGTCTTGTCCACGGATGAGGAAGAGACACACCAAATCTTAAAGCAGCTGGATGAGCTGGTGGCCTCTTCAAGAATGAGGTTCAAACCTAAGAAATCCCGAAGTCTCTCACTGCGAAAAGGAAAAGTGGCAGATTCAGTCAAATTCATGGTAGCCAACCAAGCCATCCCCACTGTCACAGAAGAGCCAGTAAAAAGTCTCGGAAGATGGTATGATGACTCCCTGAAAGACACACAAAGGGGATGTGAAACCAAGCAAACAGCAGAAGAAGGCCTGAAGAAAATAGATAACTGCGGACTGCCAGGCAAATACAAAGTCTGGTGTCTACAGTTCATGCTGATACCAAAGCTGCTGTGGCCACTGCTAATCTATGACATTTGCACCAGCACAGTGGAAGCAATGGAAGCCAAAATCAACAAATACACAAGAAAATGGCTCGGTGTCCCACCTGGTCTCACTGATGTTGCATTCTACTGTCGTCAAGCAATGCTGAAGCTACCTCTCAAATCCATAGTGGAGGAATACAAAGTTGGAAAAGCAAGACTGTTGAGCATGCTGGAGGAATCGGAAGACAATATCGTGAGATCAGTTCATCCAAAGCTGAGAACTGGCAGAAAGTGGAAAGTCCATGAGGCTGTAAACAATGCCAAGAGAAACCTCAGCATCAAAGAAATAATTGGACACACGCAAACCAACAGACAGGGACTGGGAGCAACAAAAATGCAGTGGTGGTCCAAAGCCAAGGGGAAGGAAAAAAGAGACATGATCATACAGGAGTTGAAGGAAGAAGAAGATGTCAAAAGAGTGCAGAAGGCAGTCCAGCAAGGTCAACAGGGGCAATGGACAACATGGGACAGTGCACTCCAAAGAAGTCTCAGCTGGAACGATATGTGGCACATGGCTCCTCTAAGGATAAGCTTCCTCCTCAGATCTGTATATGACCTGCTCCCCTCGAATGCAAACTTAGTGAAATGGGGGAAATCAGACGACCCAGCATGTCCGCTCTGTCAGAAGAAACAAACAGTGGAACATGTCCTAAGCTCTTGCAAAGTAGCGCTAGCCCAAGGAAGGTATACATGGAGGCACAACCAAGTTCTGAAAGTGATCACAGACGTGGTTAGCGAAAAAACCATGACCCCAAACGCACCAATTGCTATGACAACGTTCTACAAAGCAGGAGGGAAACAGGTCTGGCCCGAAAGTGCTATGACAACCAGCACATTGCCAAAGGGTCTTCTGGATGGAGCAGTCGACTGGGAGTGTACAGCAGACCTCCCAGAGTGGAGAAATTACCCAGATGTCATCAGCAAGACAGGCATGAGACCAGACATCGCTCTCCACTCTGACTCCTCGAAACAAGTGATTCTGATAGAACTCACTGTGCCATACGAAAGCAGAATGGAAGAAGCACATATCTACAAGACCGAAAAATACGCCGGTCTTGCCAGCACCCTGAAGAAAGCAGGTCTGCGGGTCAAAATCTTCGCCATAGAGGTCGGGGCAAGAGGGTTTGTGGGCACCTCCGCTTATGATCTCATGAAACAACTCGCCATTTCTGGGAAGAAGAGGACTAGAGCCCTTAAAGCGATGGCAGAGGCAGCAGAAAGGAGCTCAAGCTGGATCTGGGCAAGGAGGAACCAAAAGTGAACTTCATAAGAATTAAATTCCCTACAGATGATGTGTGCCCCGTTAGCACATTGATAAAACCGCGTACCGCAGTTCTGAAGCGCAGAATCGCCCAGGTTCGATCCCCGGCGTGGGGAAGAAAAAAAAAAAAAAAAAAAATAGACAACAGCAGAAGGGCATCCAGGAGTCATGACCTGGATGTGGCCCGGCCCCCCGAGAGTGTAAGGAATTCAGGGCCGAAACACTTGTCTAAAGGGGGTTACTTCTCTGAAGACCTTCTGTTGTCTAGCTCTCCCTAGAGTTTCTTTCTACCTTGAAATAGACAGATACACGACTACCAGAAATAGACAGATACACGACTACCAGAAATAGATAGATACATGACTACCGAAAAAAAAAATAAAGATACACACAAAGAGATAAATATGTGCATAGTACATACCTTCCACTACACAGTTCCTTCCCTTAGAGTGTCTACCAACACTTTTCTTTGAATCGGGTTTGTTTTCGCCGTACCGTACCGTACCGTACCGTAAGCGACTGTGACTGATAATCTTTTTTATTTTGTGGCATAAGTGACTGTGAAAAGGACCAAACTGACTGAAATTTTGCTGTTCAAAGCTTCTCCTGCCATCATTTGACCAAAAAGACACTAAAGGTAGGAAAATATTTGACAATGAACTGATTTTATAATGTTGCATGTGTGTAAATATGACTACAGAGCTTTTATATATTTTTTTTGCATTTACATGACATTTTGACTTGACATTTCGGGAACTTTATCTGTATTACTCATAGACGTTGGTTTCATTTTTAAAAAGTAGACATAATGAGCTTTCTAAAAAATGTATAACTTTATGTCTGTATTGCAAATCGAAGGGGCTCAGAATTTTTGTAAAACTGCTAAAAAAGTGCGTCACGGGAAATTTCCAGGGTCCATTTAGCCACGACTTCATTGAGTTAATTGATAGCAATTTGTTTGGTAAGAACGCTTTTCATCTTTTTGAATGTTGTTTTAGCTTCATCAGCCCTGCAGGATATTTCTAATGTGCATCTGCCATCTGATGAGATGACTGTTCCCAGAAAATTAAATTTCCAAACAAAACAAAACAAAACAAATAAATACAAACTAAAAAGAAAAACAAACACAAACAAACACGCAAAAACAAACAAAAAGAAAAACAAACAAAAAAGAAAAAGAAACAAAAAAGAAAAACAAAAAGACATGAAAGATAACGTAGAACAAAATATGAGATAATAAACAAAAACTGAGAGAACAAGGAGCCAAAAGCAAACAAACAAACAAACAAAAAACAATTTTTTGTTACCTTCAGTAATGTCCAGATGAGAAGAGATAAGGCAGCAGCGGCTCAGACAAGATTTAGATGAAGGCAAACAGACAGAGGAATATATATACACCTGAAAGCCCTTGGCTACACCCAATCTGGCACCACCCACTGGCGTTGTGCATGTTCCCTGTCCCAGATTCATGACAACATCTGCGACTTAGAAGACACAAAGTGACCTTGACTGACGTCAAAGGTCCGGCAATGATAGAAAGAAAAAGAGAGGCACACGCCTTCACAAACACTCGCAATGCACACGAGTAAGCACACATACACAGCGTGAAAGGGGAAGAGAAAAGAGACAGCGAGAGAGAGAGAGAGAGAGCGAGAGAGAGAGAGAGAGAGAGAGAGAGAGAGAAGAGAGG
>JAPXFY010002696.1:20000-25594 GCA_030674185.1 Monoplex corrugatus
ACTTTATGGTCGGATTATGGCCATGACAAAGACTGTTGTCGGCCACTGAAGATTTCCCTCTATTACTTCTCTGAAACGTCAGAAAGATTACAAAATGCTGCCTTTCTCTCTGTCTCTGTCTCTGTCTCTCTCTCTCTCTGTCCGTACATCTGTCTGTCTCTCTTTTATGCAGCCCTCCTTGAGTAGCAAAGACCTTTGAAGTTTTAAGAAACTCTCTGTCTCTGTCTCTCTTTCTCTCTCTGCCCATCTGTCTGTCTACCTCTCTTTAATGCAACTCTCATTGAGTAACAAAGACCTTTGAAGTTTGAAGAAACTCTCTCTCTCTCTCTTTGTCCATCTGTCTGTCTGTCTCTCTTTAATGCAACTCTCATTGAGTAACAAAGGCCTTTGAATTTGAAGAAACTCTCTCTCTCTCTCTCTCTTTGTCCATCTGTCTGTCTGTCTCTCTTTAATGCAACTCTCATTGAGTAACAAAGGCCTTTGAAGTTTGAAGAAATTCTCTCTCTCTCTCTTTCTGTTTCTGTCCATCTGTCTGTCTGTCTCTCTGTTATGCAACTCTCCTTGAGTAACAAAGACATTTGAAGTTTGAAGAAACTCCTCTCTCTCTCTCTCTCTCTTTCTGTCTCTGTCCATCTGTCTGTCTCTCTTTGTGCAATTCTCCTTGATCAAGCCTTGATTGAAACTCTCTGTCTTCTCTCTTACTCTCTTCTCCTTATCACCTGTCTCTGGACTCTCTCTCTTCCTGTCTGTGTGTCTCTCTATCTGTCTCTCTCTCTCTCTGTGTCTCACATACACACACAAACCTCACTACACATGCAATACACACACACACACACACAAAGACACACACACACACAAGCTTTCTCTGTCTTTCTCTCTGTTTCTGTCTGTCTGTCTGTCTGTCTGTATCTCCCCCCTCTCTCCCTCTCTCTTCAGAACATGCTCATATAGATGGTCTCAAAAGATAAGACTTAAAGACTACATTTTCATAATGGTAAGCATGTTTACGCCGTAAACAGATAAACACATACACAGATAAACAAAGGCTTACGTTACTTGCTGTCAGAAAAATAGTGACCTTCAAAGTTGGGTGTTGCAGACAGCAAGATGCCACATGTAAGACTGCCTTAACCCTTTGATTTCTGCACCTGTCCGCCAGCATCCAACATTGTCAACCACACCAGCTAAACAAAAACTTAACCCTTTCACTCCTTCACCCTATCCATCAGCTTTTTGCAGGAAGCTGGTGGACAGGGTGAGGGAATCAAAAGGTAATGTTTTTGCAGTTGCTGGATACGGTGTGGGAGTCAAAGGGTTAATTAAAAGAACGGGCGTTGTCATGAACTGATAAAGAAATTGGGGTCACTGGCAGTCCTATATAACTGGACGGTGCAGTCTTTGGAGTGTTAAATCACTCTGATTCCCCAGCACTTGCAAGTCATTTTCCTGACAGAAGGTAACGTAAGCGTTTATTTGTTCATTTATTTATTTATTCATTATTTATTTATTTATTTATTTATCTATTTAACTGTTTACTGGGTAGACATGCTTATCATTATGATAATGCAGTCTTTAAGTCTTGTCTTCTGACAGCATCTTCGTCAGCATGTTTTTATTTGTTTGTCTATAACATTCATAGCTGTACTATTATGTAGGTCTCGTCCACTAAGAGCAAGCAACGTAAGATTCCATTTATTGATTACATTTAAAGCTCATTAATGAAATTCGTAGTAGTTGTATGTATGTACAGCCTAGGTCTGACTTTCTGAAGGCATACTAGCAACACAAAAATTAGTGTTCTTTAGATATCTATTTATTCATTTGTTCATATATCTAATTTTTAAAACTTATTTGTTTATCTATTAGGACAACAATCATGCTACATAATCTATATAGGATGATTTTTCACAATCATGCTACAGAATCTATAAAGGACAATTTTTTCACGACCATTCTACAGAATCTATATAGGATAATTTTTTTCACAATCAGGCTACAGAATTATAGGACAATTTTTTTTTGACAATCATGTGACAAGGATGAGAACGAAGATGAATGTGACGATGTTATGGAGTTCTATTCCAGATTGAGACTCCATGACAGTGCTGTACTCTACGCTTTCTTTCGTAATATTATGTCTTATATTGTTGAATTATTCATGGATTTCTTAGGTTTAACAATTTTTAGTATTTTGAGTTCCAGGCATACACATAGATTAGTAACGGAAAGTTTAAAAAATGGCTTTCCGCTAACAACGTCTAATAACTTTGTATAATAAAGTATCATTTTCATTGTCTCACGTATACATATATGTGTACATATATATACATATACATATATGTATGTATATATATATACAATTCAGTGCTCAGGAAGACGTTGGTGACAGTGAGAAACAAGAGACGCAAAGTTGAGAAACTCGATAAATGAAGCTCGTGAAGAAATCCCTACAGTAGATAGAAAACCAAAAAAAGAACTGGATGACAAAAGAAATTCTAGGCTTGATGGAAGAACGGAGGAAGGCAAAGGGAAAGGAGGAAAGATACAGGAAGATAACAAAAAATTAATCAGGGATAGGTGCAATGAATGTATATAAATGTGTGTGTGTGTGTGTGTGTTGTGTGTGTTGTGTGTGTGTGTGTGTGTGTTTGTGTGTGTGTGTGTGTGTGTGTGTGTGTGTGTGTGTGGGGTGTGTGTGTGTTGTGTGTGTGTGCATCGATTCTCTTTACTTACAACCTATAGGCGATGTTAAACATACAGATATACTTAATAGTCAAAGCATTTCTGTATTTAATGGTTAACTTCTTCATTAGAACGTTTATCACCACCTCGATTGGCAAGAAACTGTCCAGCTCTTCTTAGAGTTTCTCGCTACTTATAGACGATATTGTAATCAAATAGACAAATAAACAGATAAATAAATTAGAGAGATTGATATTCAACAAGTACCACTGACATGACGTCATAGTTGTGACCCAGTGACGTTTGACATTTAACAAGTACCACTTACATGACGTCATAGTTGTGACCCAATTGACGTCCCTGTTGCAGACGTCATCATGAAATACGTCATCCTTTTCGCCTTTGTCGCCTACGCTGCTGCACAGTTCCATCGCCCCGACCATGATCATAGTGATCCTTTGCGTATGATGATGTCTTTCTTATTGTTCGGTGTGTGTGTGTGTGTGTGTGTGTGTGTGTGTGTGTGTGTGTTGTGGTGTGTGTGTGTGTGTGTGTGTGTGTGTGTTTGTGTGTGTATGTGTGTGTGTGTGTGTGTGTGTGAATGTGTTGTGTGTGTGTGTTATGTGTGTGTGTGTGTGTGTGTGTGTGAGTGTGTGTTGTGTGTGTGTGTGTGTATGTGTGTGTGTGTGTGTGTGTGTGTGTGTATGTGTGTGTGTGCTGTGTGTGTGTGTCGTGATATATGATCCTTTGCATTGATGATATCTTTCTTATTGTTGTGTTGTTGTGTTGTGTGTGTGTGTGTGTGTGTGTGTGTGTGTGTGTGTGTGTGTGTGTGTGTGTGTGTGTGTGTGTATGTGTGTGTGTGTGTAAGTGTGTGTGTATGCATGCAGAGAGAGAGAGAGAGAGAGTGAGAGTGAGAGAGAGTGAGAGTGAGAGAGAGTGAGAGTGAGAGTGAGAGACCAGAGACAGACAGAGAGACAGACAGACAAGACAGACAGAGAGCTACAAAGACACAGAGAGACACAGACACAGACACAGACACAGAGACAGACACACAAAGGCAGATTGGCACAAAACCACTTATTCATCCATATCTGTCTGATTTTGTCCATGTCTTCTCCTGGTCCACACAGACAACCTGATCCACCAGGAAGTGTTGGCCATCATGCAGAACAATGCAGGGATCACCTCAGACCATTGCACCACCAAGTGTGACGCCCTGTTTGACCTGGTGGCTGGACACGACGAACAGATGACTGACCAGCTGTGCCGTGCCGAGTGCTTCCAGTCAGTTCTCTGTCAACTTTTGTTTGTCTGTCTTGTCTCTCTGTCTGTCTGTTTGTTTGTTTGTCTGCCTGCCTGCCTGTCTGTTTCTCTGTCTGTCTGTTTGTCTGTCTGTCTGTCTATTTGTCTGCCTGCCTTCCTGTCTGCCTGTCTGTCTGTCTCTTTAATTGTCTGTTTCTATGTCTGTTTGCCTGCCTGCCTGCCTCTATCTCTGTCTGTTTCTCTTTCTTTGTTTCTCTGTCTCTGTCTGTCTGTCTGCCTGTCTGCCTGCCTGTCTGCCTCTCTCTCTCTCTCAGTCTCTCTCTGTCTCACTCTCTCACTCTGTCTCTCTCTCTGTCTCTCACTCTCTCTCTCCCATCTCTCTCAGTCTCTCTTTCTCTCTGTCTCTTCTGCCTGTCTGTCTCTCTGTCTCTGTCTGTCTGTCTCTCTCTCTCAAAAAAAAAAAAAAAAAAGAAAAAAAATCAAGGAGCCACAATGCAACAAAATGGGACTGAAGTCAGCTTTTCGTAACAACAGGCAACGTACACAGTTATCTCTCTTGGTCTTGACCTTATTTTTGACACTGAAATTAAGAACGAAAATTTGAAACATAAACGAGCAATTAAACAGATAAAAAAAAAAAAAAACCCAACTAATTAACAAATAAGTTTTACGTTGTCGTTTCATTGCAAGTAAACCATAAGACAAACTAATTAATCAACTGAGTACCGGTCAGTGTGGCACTGTGGTTGGTGATGCAAAGGATTCTAGCTAGGGAGGACATGAGTTCGAATCCCCAACAGTCCAAGAAGGTTCTGTGGGATTTTTTGATCATCACAGGCTCTTATCCAGAGTTGAGTGTGCTATGGACTCCTTGAAAAGACTGAGCCACCACACATTGCCATGCACCCTTGTGGAGTTTTCTTTCCAATTTCCTTATCAATACAGCCCACGTCTGTATCTCTCGGGCCTGGTTGATGCCAGGATACATTATGAGAGGATGCATAGAGTATACCCTTGTCATGGAGTCTCAATGTGAAATAGAACTCCATAACATCGTCACAGTCATTTTCGTTCTCATCATTGTAGCATACTTATGAAAATTGTCCTATATATATTCTGTAGCATGACTGCAAAATTAAAAAAAAAGCCCTATATAGATTCTGTGGAATGATTGCCAAAATTGGCCTAATGGGAATGATTGCCAAAAATTGTCCTATGTAGATTCCTTGGCACGATCATGAAAATTGTTCCATATAGAGTCTTTAGCATGATCGCCAAAAATTGTCCAATATAGATTCTGTGGAATGATTGCCAAAAATTATCCTGTATAGATTCCAGGGCATGATTGCCAAAAAATGTCCTATATAGATTCTGTGGCACGATTGTGAAAGTTGTCCTATGTAAAGTCTTTTAGTGTGATCGCCAAAAATTGTCCTATATAGATTCTGTGGAATGATTGCCGAAAATGTCCTATGTAGATTCCATGGCATGATTCTGAAAATTGTCCTATACAGATTTCGTGGCATGATTGTAAAAAGTTGTCCTATAAAATTTTGTCTCTTCATGCACTGCTGTCATGGTAACCTAACAGATTCGGTGGGTTTAGAGTTGATATGAGAGGCATGGAGGTAGTGACACATCAGCGT
>JAPXFY010002697.1:0-2500 GCA_030674185.1 Monoplex corrugatus
CTGCCTCTTACGTGCGCTCTCTCTTTCTATGTAATAACCGGCAAAATCATTGCCTAAAGTATGATTTCTTTAGTTTATTAGTGTCTGCCCACAGACCTATCAAAAAACTGAACTAATTATCACATTGTTGCATGGCAAGGGGGAGAGGAAGAAGAGTTAGAAATAGAGCGAACTAGAGAGAGAGAGAGAGAGAGAGAGAGAGAGAGAGAGAGAGAGGCAGAGAAGAGAGAGAAAGAGAGAGAGAGAGAGAGGGAGAGAGAGGAAGAGACAAAGAGAGACAGAGAGAGAAACAGAGGGAGAGAGAGAAAGACAGACACGCAGACAGAGAGGCAGAGATACAGACACAGAGAGAGAGAGAGAGAGAGAGAGAGAGAGAGAGAGAGAGAGAGAGAGAGAGAGAGAGAGAGAGAAGAAGGGGGAAGATACAGACAGACTGACAGATGGAAAATGGAGGGCAGAGATACTTTCGTCTGCGTAGGTGGCACGACTGCCAATTTGACGCGTTGTTCACACTTGTCTGGCAGGAAGGAAGGAACTGTTACGGCTATCTTCAGATGTAGGACTGACAGAAAGGGAGAGAAAGAGAGGAAGAGAGAGAGAGAGAGAGGCCCTTGTGACAGGGGCATCCAAAGAGAACAAACATGAAAAAGTCTTGGTGATCAGTTCTGAAGAATCTGAGGCCATTGTCCTCTCCAGTTTCTTCCAATGTATCTGTCCACTTCCCCCAGACACCACTACCACGAACACCACCACCACCACCACTAACACCAGCAGCACCACTCCTAACTACTACCACCACCAATGCCAACAACACCGCCACTACCACCACTACCACCACCACTAACACCAGCCCCCAAACCATCACCACCATCAACCACCATCACCACACCACCGGCACTACCACCACCGCAACTACCATCACCACCGTATCCACCACCGCCACCACAACCACCTCCGCCACCAAAACCTCTGCCACTATAACCATCACTACATCCAGCAGCACCACCATCACCACCACAACCACCACCATCACGACTACCACCACTACCATACAATAAACGTTTACCAGTGATTTGTCTCTTTTTTTTAAGAATATTGTAATTCCGCACTGTTTCACTGGTTTTTCCACCATATCTTTTTTCTGTTTTTGATACTACATATTTCATTATTTCAGGACTGTTTTTGGAGTGTTTGAACTGTATCCTGTTCTATCTATAAGTGCGTAGATGAAATAGTCTTAGTATCCAGCCCCTAGAAACAGTAGAAACAAAAATTATTTTAAAAAATCGTAACCTGTCTTCTATAGTGACAACTGCACATAAAATAGATAAGATTCCAGCACTTACTGTCTAATAAGAGAGATTAGAGAATACCAATGCCAAGGGTCATAACTCTATCTTATGAAAAAAAAAAACGGACATGGTGGAAAAAACAGTGAAACGGTGCGGAATTAAAATATAAAAAAAAAAAAAAAAAATATTGAGACAAATCACTGGTAAATATGATCAAAATAGTACATTTGTAGGAAAGCCACAGCATTTCAACTTTGACTAAATTTCAACAAAATCAGATACCTCGTTACTGAGAAACAAACAAACAAAGACCCCCGTGCTAGGTGATACTGGCCCCTTAATGTGTTAATTATTCTGTTGTTTTTTTTTTTTTTCCTCAGAAGCACGTATACACGCCACAAGACACTAGAGTGATTTACATAACCGCTACACACTGGTAACACTTACATACACACCAGATTCTAGCATGATTTAACGAACAACAAGACACTAGCATGACTTACAGAACCACCAGACACCATCATGACTTACAAAATCACCAGACACCAGCATGACTTACACATATATCATACACTAGCGTGACTTACAGAACCACAAGACACTAGCGTGACTTACAGAACCACCAGACACTAGCATCACTTACAGAACCATCAGATACTAGCATCACTTACAAAACCACCAGACACTAACATGACTTATAGAACCACCAGACACTAACATGACTCAAAGAACCACCAGACACTAGCATGAATTACAGAACCACCAGACACTAACATGATTTATAGAACCACCAGACACTAACATGACTCACAGAACCACCAGACACTAGCATGACTTACAGAACCACCAGACACTAACATGACTCAAAGAACAACCAAACACTATTATGATTTACAGAACCACCAGACACTAGCATGATTTACAGCATCACCAGGCACTAGAATGACGAACAGAACCACCAGACACTAGCATGACTTACAGAACCACCAGACACTAACATGACTCAAAGAACCACCAGACACTTGTATGATTTACAGAACCACCAGGCACTAGCATGATTTACAGCATCACCAGGCACTAGCATGATTTACAGCATCACCAGACACTAGCATGACTTACAGAACCACCAGACACTAGCATGACTTACAGAACCACCAGACACTAGCATGACTCAAAGAACCACCAGACACTAGTATGATTTACAGAAC
>JAPXFY010002697.1:10000-20000 GCA_030674185.1 Monoplex corrugatus
GAGAGAGAGAGAGAAAGAGAGAGAGACAGACAGAGACAGAGATAGAGATGGAGATACAGAGAGAGACCGAGACAGAGACAGAGAGACAGAGAGACCGAGACCGAGACCGAGACAGGGAGATGAGGTCAGTAACAGAGATAGACGAACAGAGACTGGTGAAGAAGAACATTTGCTCTGCGTGGGAAGCACAACTCCCCTGTTTGATCAACCCCTCCCACTTGTCTCCTAGAAAAGGAAGGACTTCTCAGTCATCTTCAATTTCTGGCTTGAAGTGGAAAGTGAAATAGAGACCTACCAACGAAAACACCTACTACTTGTGTCAGAGGCTGTACACGTGATTTCGTGACAGGTCAAAAATAAATTGTCTTTTCCAGTGCTTCCAATTTTCTCCTGTTTTTCGATTCCCTTTACAACACCAGGATTGTTTTTGTTTTCTTTCTTTTCTTTTTCTTCTTTCTGTTTCGTTTTATCATTTATTCATCTGTTTACCATTCGTTTGCTTAATTTGTTTATCTATTCGTTTATTAATTGTGTTTATCTATATATGTGTGTATGTTTAATAATAATAATAATAATTACAATATTTATATAGCACAAAATCTTGATAAAACCAAATCTAAGCGCTGAAGCAGACACACACGCAAGCACGCACGCACGCACGCACGCACACACACACGCACGCACACACACACACACACACACACACACACACACACACACACACACACACACTCACACACACGCATGGCTATAAATGGGGAGAAAGAATAAAAGCAATAAAAGCAAGAATAAAAGCAATGGAAAATTATAGACAGCATAGCATATACAATTATATATTATAACCATGTGATTCCCCTTCCGAGCGGAGACAGGCTGCAGAGGGGGGGGGGGGGGGTTGAGTGAGGTTAGGATTTTATGCGGAGGAGAAAAGGTGAGTTTTGAGAGCGGACTTGAAGGAGACAAAAGTAGGTTGCTGACGGACTGAGAGAGGAAGTTTGTTCCAGGAGAGTGGACCAGAAACAGAGAAGGCTCGTGGACCATAGGTATTGAGCTTAGTGCGTGGAAAGCGAAAAGTCAGAGGATCGGAGGCAGAGCGGAGGGTACGTGAGGGAACATAGATCTCAAGTAGGCTTGACAGGTAATAGCGTTATTGAGGGTTTTGTAGCACATGGTGTCTAGTTTGTACTGTATGCGCTTTGATACAGGGAGCCAGTGAAGTTGTGCCAGGAGAGGAGATATGTGGTCAGCTTTTTTTTCTTTTTGAGTACAAGGCGTACAGCATTGTTTTGAATGCGCTGTAGGATGTGAATGGTGGAGGCAGGAAGACCAGACAGGAGTGAATTGCAATAGTCAATGCGAGACATTATGAAGGAGAGAACGAGTTTTGCAGTTGTTTCGACAGAGATATACTTCCTGATCAGCCTTATACGATGGAGATGATAGTAGCAAGATCTGGCAGTTTGAGAAACAAAGTTGTTCATGGAGAGGGTAGAGTCAATGCAGACACCAAGGTTTTTAGCTGAATCAGAAATTGGGACTGATGTGTTACATAATGGGAGAGAAAGAGGAGGCAGCTGAGAAAGTTTCTGACGGGTGCCAATGAGGATAGTTTGTATGTATTTGTGTATGTGTGTATGTATGTATGTATGTATGTATGTATGTATGTATGTATGTATGTATGTATGTATGTATGTATGTATGTATGCATGTATGTATGTATGTATGTATGGATATATGCATGTGTGTATGTATGTATGTATGTATGTATGCATGTGTGTATGTATGTATGTATGTATGTATGTATGTATGTATGTATGTATGTGTGTACGTATGTATGTATGTATGTATGTATGTATGTATGTATGTATGTATCTATCTATCTATCTATCTATCTATCTATCTATCTATCTACTGTATTTTTTGCTCAGACTCCCAGGTCTTTTGTGGTTAATTATTTCCCATACGCGATAACGTTGCAGGAAGAGGTGGCAACAAACCGCTTGTTTTGTTTTTCTTATGAAACAAACATGCAAGTAAGCAAACAAGCAAACGGACAAACAAACAAACAAGCAAGCAAACAAACAAACAAACAAACAAACAAAAAACAAACAAACAAATCATTACAACAAATAGTAAATAAACTTACTCTAACAGCTAAAGAACAATATATGAAGACAAAAAATAGATATGTATATATATACATATATATCACAAAAATACAGTTTTGGCTGGGAAATCTGATAGCCAATGAAATTAGGCGGAATAATAATCCCATACAAAATAAAGAAATGTAGGATATGTATGAAGAAATTTAGGCTCATAAGAAAACGATTCTCAATTTCAAACTTGCATAGTGTAACGGCAACAATGGCAACAATAAAAACATCAATAACAACACACACGCATGCGCACACACATGCAAACACACACATACACACACACACACACACACACACACACACACACACACACACACACACACACACACACACACACATTCACACGTTCGCATACAGAGAGAGAGAGAGAGAGAGAGAGAGAGAGAGAGAGAGAGAGAGAGAGAGAGAGAGAGAGAGAGAGAGAGTGAGTGAGAGAGAGAGACATACAGATAGACAGGCAGACAGACAGACAAACAGACAGACAGAGACAGAGAGACAGAGACGGACAGGCAGACACACAGAACACAGACGGACAGACAGACAGACAGACAGGCAGGTAGGCAGACAGACAGACAGGCAGGTAGGCAGACAGACAGGCACACAGACTCACATACAAGCAGACAGAGAAAGGCAGACACAATTAGAAGACAGACAATCAGTCAGACAGACAGACAGACAAACCAACCGATCGACCGACCAACAGACAGACAGACAGACAGACGGACAGACGGACAGACAAACAGACAGACAGACAGACTGACAGACAGACAGTTAAACAAACATACCCACGGAAGCGAGGCGGTACAACCACCGCCATTTACGTAACTGTATGTGACACAACTGCCAGTTTGATGCGTTGTTCACATTCATCCCATAGGAAGGCAGAACCTGGTTTGGCTATACTTTGTTATAAAATTGACAGCAGCAAAGAGATAGAGGCCTTCAGGGGAAGAGAGAGAGAGAGAGAGAGAGAGAGAGAGAGAGAGAGAGAGAGAGAGAGAGAGAACGAAAGAAAGAAGAGAGAGAGAGAGAGAGAGAGAGAGAGAGAGAGAGAGAGAGAGAGAGAGAGAGAGAGAGAGAGAGAGAGAGAGAGAGAATGGAATTGTCGTGGATTCGGTTCTTAGATTTAAGAAGTCATTGCCCTTTCCAGAGAGAGAGAGAGAGAGAGAGAGAGAGAGAGAGAGAGAGAGAGAGAGAGAGAGAGAGAGAGAGAGAGAGAGAGAGAGACAGACAGAGACAGAGACAGAGACAGAGACAGAGACAGAGACACAGAGACACAGAGAGACAGAGAGACAGAGACAGAGAGAGACAGACAGACAGACAGACAGAGACAGATAGACAGAGAAACAGACAGACAGAGAAGGGCAGACAGAGACAGAGACAGAGACAGAGAGGATGGTAATTGGTAATGTCACAGATTCAGTTCTTAGATTCAAGAAGTCATTGCCCTTTTCAGATAGACAGAGACAGAGAGGATGATAATGTCACAAATTCAGTTCTTAGATTCAAGAAGTCAATGCCCTTTCCAGCTTCTTCAATGTGATCAACGTTTTTACACTTGTCCCGTAGGAAGGAAAAGGACTGCTTCAGCTGGCTTTGATTATAGTCCCGAAGTTAATGACGAAATAGAGACCAGCATTAAAACAACTACCAGCAGTTTCAGAAGTCTAAAGCGTGGTTACTTGATTGACAAAGAAATTGTCTTTCTTGGCATTTTCCATTCCCCTGTTTATCGAATCTCTAGAAAAAGACCGCATTCTCGATTTCTTTGTTCTTTTCTTTCCTTTCTTTTTCTTTTAATCATATTTCAAGGTCTTGTGGTGAATCGTAGAAATACTGTAACGTTCTATGTACATAATGCCCTTGTTATTTGCCAAATATCACATACAACATCTTGAAATGTGGACATATGTACGCAATTTTGGCCTCCTAAGAATGATATTTTTTTTTTAGTTTTAAACTTTCATGTAACAAGAAGACCAACAGCGGCAGCAACAACAATAACCCATGCACACATGCGTGCACACACACACGCACGCACCACACACACACACACACACACACACATACACACACACACACACACACACACACACAGGACACACACACACACACGCACACACACACACACACACACACACACACACACACACACACGCACGCACGCACGCACGCACACACACACACACACACACACACACATACAAAATATGTAAAGGCGCACTCACACACATATACACATATACATAGAGTCACACACAGACACATGGGCGCAAATAGAGAGAGAGGGACAGAGAGGAGAGAGATGAAGAAATAGAGAGACAGACAGAGGCAGAGAGACAGACATACATACATACAGACAGACAGATAGACAGACTAACAGACAGACTAACTGACAGACACAAAGATAAATAAACAGAGATAATGAGAAGAAGAAAAAAAACGAGAAGAAAGAGAGAAAGATAGAGGGAGTGAGGAGAAGAAAGAGAGAAAGATAGAGGGAGTGAGGAGAGAAAGAGAGAAAGACAGATGGAGAGACAGACAGACAGAGGGAGAGAGAGGGGGGACAGACAGACAGACATAGAGAGAGAAAGAGAGAAAGAGAGAGAAAGAGAAAGAGAGAGAGAGCCAGACAGACAGACAGAGACAGGGACAGAGAGACAGAGAGAGATTGAGAGAGACAGAGAGACAGAGAGCCGAGCAGGTGGAGAAAATCGTGTCTACGCGGTTGGCACAACCACAATTTTGAGGTCTGTTCGCACTTGGTGTTCTTTGATCCCCCACCCCCCCCCCCCCCCTCCCCAAGAAGGGAAGAACTGCTTCAATTATCATTCATTGTTGGGCTGTAGGAATTCTGTAATCGAGACACACTTTTAAATCACCCCATCACGAATACCAGAGGCTTGATTTTGTATTCCTTGACTAAAGAAACAGAAAAGTTTTGTTCTCACCCCATCAAGAACACGAGATGGATGGTATTTTATTCCTAGACTGAAGAAAAACAAATGCAATTTCCACCACATTCCATCAAAAATACGAGAGGTCTGATATTGTGATCCTAGACTGGAGAAGAACAAATGCAATTTCCTCATCCCACCCAAAATACGAGAAGTCTGACAGCGTATTCCTAGATTAAACACACACACACACACACACACACACACACACACACACACACACACACACACACACACACACACACACACACACATACACACACACACACACACACATACACACACACACACACACACACACATACACACACACACACACACACACACACACACACACACACACACACACACACACACACACACACACACACACACACACACACACACACACACACACAAAGCCGGTTTTTTTTTCACCCTATCAAGGATATGAGCAGTCTGCTATCACATCATATTCCTTGAATGAGAAAAAAACATGTTATTTCCTCACCCCATCTGGAACACGAGAGGTGTGACATTATATTCCTAGAATGAAACAACATAATGTTATTTACTCACCCCATCAAGAATACGAGAAGGGTGAAATTATATTCCGTATATATATTTTTTTTAGAATGAAGAAAATCATCCCATTTTTTTCACCCCATCAAAAATGCCAGAGGTGTGATATTATATGCCAAGATTTAAAACAAAAGTTATATTCTCATCCCGTCAAGAATATAACAGGTCTCATATTTGTATTCGTAGACTGAACACAAAAAAATCATCACCCCATCAAGAATATGACAGGTCTGATACTATATTATATTTCTAGACTGAAGAAAAAATATTATTTCCTCACCCCATCTGGAACACGAGAGGTGTGACATTATATTCCTAGAATGAAACAACACAAAGTTATTTCCTCACCACATCAAGAATACGAGACGGGCGATATATTCCTTACATATTTTTTTAGAGTGAAAGAAAAACAACAACAGCAACAACATCATGTTATTTCCTCATCATAAAGAATACGAGAAGTGCGATATTATGTTCCTAGATTGAAAACAAAAACTATTTCTTCATCCCATTAAGAATACGAGAGGTCTAATAGTGTATTCCCAGAATGAAAAAAAAAAAGCAAAAAAGAAAGCAAAACAAAACAAAAAGCAATTAAACAAACAAACAAACAAACAAACAAACAAACAAACAGACAAAAAACATATCATCAGGAACGCTAGAGGTTTGATATTGCATTGGCTGAAGAAAAAGTGTTATGTCCTTTCCCCATTAAGAATACAATATGTCTAATATTGTATTCTTAGATTGAAGAAAAATGTTATTTTCTCAACCAGTTAAGAATACGTTAGGTCTTACGTTGAATTGTGTTATTTCATCACTTTATTAAGAATACGAGAGATTTGACATCATGTTTATAAACTGAAAAGAACATTCATGTGATTACCTCACATAAAAACAACAACAACAAAAAACAAACAAACATAGGTCTGATGTCATATTCTCAGTCTGAAGAAAAAAAAAAGTTATGTCCTCAACCCATCAAGATTACGACAGGTCTGATACAATATTGCTAGACTAAAGAAAACAAACATTATTTTCTGACCCCATCAAGAATGCGAGATGATTGATATTATATTCCTAGACTGCAGAAGAAACATCCTATGTCCGCCCATTTCCCTTCCCTACAGTCATAACACACAACTACAGCCTTCTCACATCAGACTAAATGACGTTGCAGCTGGTTATCATTTGCATGATATTGTAAAGCTATGGTTTATATGCGGTGTGTGCATAGTATATACATGAACACGCTGTCCATTTGAAGGCAAACTGGCTCTTTTAATGGACCAATGGACTCAAGATTTAACCTATTGACTTCTGCTCCATATCTACCAACTGCAAAAAACTTAACCCCTTGACTCCCTCACCTTATCTTACCAACTTATCACATAGGCTGAGGGGGTCAAAGGGTTAAGTTTTTGCAGGATGCTGGTGGACATAGTGCGGGGGTCAACAGGCTTAGTACTTGAGCTCAGTCCCAGCCAGCAACATGAAAACGGACCTCTTTGCTGCTCATCTTAATGTATCTGTCATTTGGATCCGAGTGATGACCGTTTTGTCTTTCGTACCAAAACACATGCAGGTGCATTAATTTTAAATACGGTGACAAAAGCGTAGCATGTTAAGGTCAAAGTGCATGCTCGTTTGTGAAAGACCATGATAACACTTGCTTGACAAAATCTACTGAGCTCTGAGCAGTTATGGTCATCATCATCATCATCAGGTGCCCTGCTGCATGGCGTTGGCGATCATAGACTTCCATCTGTCTCCATCTCCTGTTGCCCCAAGCACCTCCTCCATCCTCCTCGTCCCCAACCACACTGCAAGTCCGTCCAACATTTTCTCCCTGGGTCTAACTCGTGCTCTCTTTCCATCCAGCTTTCCCGTTGTGACCAGGTGCTCCAATTCCCCCTTCCTCACAAAATGGCCTATAAATGTTGTCTGTCTTTTCCTAATCTTCCTTATGAGTGATCTACTTGTGTCTGCCTCCATCAAGACTGTCTCGTTTGTTTTCTTTGCTGTCCATGGAACTCTCAACATTCTTCTTAGAAACCACATCTCGGCTTTGCTTGTTGACTGTCCACGCCTCACATCCGTACAACAGTACTGGTTCTATATAACAAGCTAATGGTCGTGTATCACTATTTGAATTAATAGTTTCTAGCGAGCATGCTCCAGATTTCAAATGCGGACCTTATCAGCAAAGTTTGGAATGCACATGACTCAAGTCATGACACGTTTCTGGGATCAAAAGCAGAGAGATGTTCACATCGCATGAATGTCAATGTTTGTGGATGTCACACACCAAGTACGAATAAAATAATACAGATGATTAACAATATGTACGGATATAAGTAAAGAAGAAACATGAAAATATGAAAATAGAAAAAGTAGGATGAAACATGAAAGAAAGAAAGAAACGAAGAAAGGAAGAAAGACAGGAAGGCAGGAAGAAAGGAAAAAAAAAAGAAAGGATAGTGGAGACAGGAAGATAAAAATATGAAATGGGATAATCATAGTTAAAACAAAATAAAAAGAAATAATGACGGTGAGGAGAAGAAGAATCCGAAGAATCCGAAGAAGAAGAAGAATCCGAAGAATCCGAAGAAGAAGAATCCGAAGAATCCGAAGAAGAAGAATCCGAAGAATCCGAAGAATCCGAAGAAGAAGAAGAAGAAGAAGAAGAAGAAGAAGAAGAAGAAGAAGAAGAAGAAGAAGAAGAATCCGAAGAAGAAGAAGAAGAAGAAGAAGAAGAAGAAGAAGAAGAAGAAGAAGAAGAAGAAGAAGAAGAAGAAGAAGAAGAAGAAGAAGATGATGATGATGATGATGACGATGATGAGACGACGACGACGACGACGACGACGACGATGATGGTGACGGTCCTCCATACGAATATTATCCTTTCTCGCTGTAAATATATGTCGCACATTTTCTGTCTTCATCGACTCATCAAATAAGTCCAACATTTTTTTTTATCCCTGGGTCTACCTAGTGCTATTTCTTAGCCAGCTATCCTGCTGTGACTAGGTGCTCGACTTTTTTCTTGCCTCATAAATGTCCCAGAAATGTTGCTTGTCTTTTTTTTTTCCAATCTTCTTCATCAATGTCTTTATATGTGTGCCTCTTTCAAGACTGTGTTATAAAGTTCATTAGTTCATGTCAATGGTCATCCGAATCCTCCGTTCTGTCTGATGATGTCAGCATTTGTTAGATCTTGTCCGTCCATCTCCTAGTCAAAACATAACCAGTGTATCAGTCTCTGCGCAGGCTTAAGGAGTCTACCAGGTAGCTATTGGCATATTTCGGTAAGCGCATATGGAATTGTCCGAGTAAAATTAATCCCTCTTGATGGAAGTTCAGACTCTGCATTCCTTGATCGTATTAAAACGACATCATGGTGATCAGATCATATATTATAAAGAGGTGAAATGATAAAGCACACACACACACACACACACACACACACACACACACACACACACAACACACACACACACACACACACACACACACACACACACACACACACACACATGCGCGCACGCACACACTCACACATACACACACATAAATGAATAAATAAATAATATATAAATAAATAAATAGATAAATAAATATATGAATAAATAAATAAACAAGAACAAACAAACATACATGTACATACAAACAAACAAGAAACAAGCAAACAAACAAACAAACAAACAAGAAAAAAAACACCCTCAAATAAACAAATGTAAATGGACATTGTGGGACAGATGAAAGGTGGAAGAACACTTCTACTCAGCGTATAATAGCATTAACCATAATCTTCTTCAGTGATATATGAAAGGCAATAATCTGCTTAGGGATCAAGCGAAAGGATGGATACTAATTACCCTGAAAACTGACTGAAGAAATTACAATATATAATGGTACAGAACAGCTGAACGTGCATTTAGTTCAATGCTGTTGTCAGCAGATTACCGGTCAGAGAGCCAAACTGGAAGAATCGGATTTTCTTGTCAGAGGAAAGTCAAAAGGAAACACCCAGTATGTTTCATCATCAGGTGCCCTGCCGCATGACGTTGGCGACCGTGGACTTCCAACCATCTCTATCTCTCGTTGCCCCTAGCATCTCCCCCACCCTCCTCATCCCCAGCCACTCTGTAAGTCCGTCCAGCATTCTCTCCCTGGGTCTACCTGGTGCTCTCTTTCCCTTCAGCTTTCCCGTTGTGACCAGGTGCTCCAAATCCCCCTTCCTCATAAAATGGCCTATAAATGTTGCCTGTCTTTTCCCAATCTTCCTTATGAGTGATCTACTTGTGTCTGCCTCAATCAAGA
>JAPXFY010002698.1:0-25594 GCA_030674185.1 Monoplex corrugatus
CCACAATGATATACTCCTGCATCTGTAGCAGCACTTAAACCTTAACATAACTGGAAAACAGTTATAAAATTTAACTATGATAAAACCACAGACAAAGACACACTCGTTCACACATGTATGGGGTCTCTCTCTCTCTCACGTGTGCACAAGTCAATATACATGCATACAAGTGTGTGCGTGCGCATACACTCACACACATACCCAAGCATGCATGCACACACACACACACACACACATACACACACACACACACACACACATGACTCATGGAGAAAACACGGAAAACAAGAATGAAAGAATGAACAGAGCTTCATAGTGTACTCACTGCATGAAGCATACCTAAGCTGAGACAACCAGATTCTGACATCCATCAGTTCTTTACGTCCAGTTATCACAGACCCAGCCAGAAACAAACAGCCAACATGCCTTCAGACTTTTTTAGTCCTGAATTCGTCCGTTGTGTAGGCGCAGGTCCCATAAACAAAATAATTAACTATCACTATGATCACTATGCTAGTGATAGGCCTATAGTTTATATCAGGGAGATTATCTGGATGTGCAGACCACGGTTGTTTTGGAATATCATAAAGATCAACTCCATCTATATCCAGAATTTTTTAAGGATACCTATGTTTCTTCTTTTCATTGAGTTTGTCTGAGTATTTCAATGCCGACGGTGCTTGCGTTCGCTCTGTGGCGTCCATGCATACAGCCGTCGCGTACTATAGGGAAGGGAAGGAACTCCCGATAACTTGTCGAACTGCACACATCCCATCGGGAGTAATCTTTGCATGGATATGAAAACTTCCGTTTCCGGTTATAATATCGAGGCGGTAAAGGTAGGTTACGATGTAATTTGTTTGTATTCTTTCTCATGGATCCACCTAATCGCTGTACCTCGTATCAGCCAATACGTAATTTGTAATTGTATTGTGGGGCAAAGATACACTCTCCAATGTTTTAACTTAAAAGAATGTTGTGGCTGTGTTTTGTGTTTGTTCTTGGACTGTTGGAGTTAAAATTTTCGTCTGCTCAGGAGTATTCATTGAAGTAGGGATGTAACAACAAAATTGAATTTGTATTTTTGCGTAATATAATTGATATCAGCATCAAGAGCAAAAATTTAGCGTTACAGTGGTATAAATGTTAAGAAGATTGGATAATTGTAATGAAAGTTATGATTTTTTAAAGAACTAATTTTTACAATAGGCTCATATAAAAAAAAAATGGTGACCACTTTTTCAGTTTGGTGATATAATGATGCATAACTTTGTCAAATCTTGACCTATAGGCCTAAGTAAAAAACAAGAATGAATACAAAGAGCTTGGTCAGCCTGAGATAACTGTTAGTTTTGAACTGAAATAGCTTTTCATTAAAATAAAAGGTAATTAATTGGCTTAATTGGCTTAATGTTTTTCCATCTATGAACATAAAAACTCTATTAACTCTTATTCATGTTATTGTCCTGCAAGCCAACTCAGTCGGCTTTCCGTCCAATGTGACTGGCCGGCAAGCCGACTCAGTCGGCTTTTTCAGTTACTGGACATCTCAATTGCGACAGTCACTACTTTTCTAACATCTGCCAGCTTTACGGCTTGCTTTATGGCAATAGATATTTCCGCTTTCATTTCACGCTTTTCTGTGCTAGTGAAGTAATTTGAAGTTGTTGTTTTTTTGCATCTTGTGCTGTTTTGATTTGTTATGGCATCAGGTGGGGCGCGCCCTATGAGACTGACTGACTGATGAACAGGCGATAAGATTGTTTCAAGAAACACTGGACAATAGTAATAGCAGTAATATCATCAGTGACAGTGATGAGAGTTTTCTAATGCTCAAATGATGAGTTGGTTTCATTGGATGGTGGTGATAGTTCAGCAGGGCCTTCTTCAAAGAAATGACGACTTTCAGAAACTCAGCTGATATCATATGATCAGTGAAAAAGTCCACAGATGTTCGCACATGTATGTTTTTTTTCAGTGGTTTTTACTTATTTTTGCATCAAATGATGGTTCTACACTAGAAAATTTGCAGCCACTATAAAAAAGAAAACTCATGAACAAGTTTGTGACATGTGTAACACTAACACTAACAGCTAAAGTGTCTGGTTTTTGTCGTTTTTGGGGATGTGACCTGAAGTCAATTAGAGGTGAAAAGCATCAAAACAAAGCAACAATGACATTTTTTTTTAGTGATGAACTAATCACTGGGATGTCAAGGATCATCTTTTGTTTCTTTGAGTTTGGATGTACAAGGATTACCTGGTCAGTTATAGCACTCTGAGTATCAACCATATAACTGTATTTTGACTGTGCTGTAAAATGTGTGTCTGTAATTAGCATTTCTAATTATCTCAATATGACAATAATATCAATGTAACGTTATTCACAACATGCACAATTTTATTCTGAACATGGGCATGTCAAAATGTTTGATGTAGGTTGGATACAAAAAAGGGTATTGTTTTACTGACCTGACCCCCTCTTTGACAGTTTGCATAGTGCAAAGCCTTCGGCCAGATTTAAAACCCGTACTGGACAATGAGAGTTAACTTCCACATCTGCCATTCAATGAGCCTGAAATTTGCTACACATGTCCTCCAGCCAATATTCTTTATGTCAGATAGCAGTAAATCTCAATATGCTTTGAAAAAAAATGAAAAATAAAAATTAATGTCAACAAACTCACAACCTTCGTTACTGGTATTAACAACTAGATGTCATTGTCATTCAAAGTTTATGATAATGATTACATAATGTGCTCACATGTCTTTCATTCTCATTTAGCTGGAGTTTGCAACACAAGTACTTAAAATGAGAATATTGTAGACCTAATAAATTTAACATTCCATAATAAATAATCTGTAAAAACTTGTCTGCCAAAGAAACACACACACACACACACACACACACAACACACACACACACACACACACACACACACACACACACACACACACACACACACACACACACACACACACACACACACACACACAAACACACACACAAACACACACATACACAAACACACACACACACACACACACACACACACACACACACACACACACACACACACACACACCAAACACAAACACAAGCACATGCACAAGCACATGCACAACACACACACACTCACCCTCTCTCTCTCTCTTCCTCTCTCTCTCTTTTTCTCTGTGATTTATTTTACATGAATGTCTAAATCATTTTCACATTAGAGAACAAAAATTACTATCAATCCTTGCACACATTTGTCATATGCAACATGCACCTTTGTCAGTTTTCTTCATCTTGTCAACAATGGTGTAACACAGCACAGGACTAGGATAAGATAAGGTCCCCATCCACTATGTCAGCTACAAGTTCAAATTTTGACACCTCATAATCAATTGCATGTATACTCTTCTTGCTAGCTCCAGTATGCATCACATACATGTTACCCGTTTTTTTTTTCTTTAATCTTTCAATTCTGCCATAGTACATGACAAAATCATGTGATACATTGTCATACCACAGGTGACAGATGTTTCTACCGGCAACTGTGTCAGTATGTCGACAAGATCTGTAAGGGCCTTTTCTTCAAGTTGTGGAAACTTCGCTACTATCTTCAATATTTTTTTTTCTCAGAATTGTCTTTTAGTTTTCTCGTCTATGCTGTTAATGGCATTACATGTTCTGATCTTGCTGTTGCCATTCTCATTGAAAAGGAATAGAACATGCCCATTCAGGCACCTATCAGGTTTCCTATCTGATGACAAATTGAAATTATCAATTAAATATTGCTGTGCTCTGCCTGGTTTTTCTGGTTCAACAGAACACCTCTTCTTCCTGGGTGGCATAATGGTGTGGGACAGATTCTGAGACAGTCAAACTGGGTAGTGCAGCCAACAGTGGCACTAAGAAAAAGAAATCAGATATTTAGGCCAGTCACTGTCATGTGTTCCTAGTGTGAAAGGAGTATCTCTCTCTCTCTCTCTCTCTCTCTCTCTCTCTCTCTCTCTCTCTCTCTCTCTCTCTCTCTCTCTCTCTCACTCTCACACACTCTCTTTCTTCTCCATGTACTTTTATAATTTCTGGAAAGTCATTAAACAACAGGCTTGAAACAAAAATGAAAAAAAGCCTATATATTATTTTTGTTGACATTTTATGAACTGAAAAATTTCTACCAGAGTTGTGTGCGAGTTGCGTGTGCCTCTGTGTGTGTGTTGGAAATACTGAGTATACATTCAAGCTACAAACACTGAGTCCATTCAGTAAAAAATAAAATCAGTTAACAAACATTCACTGAGACTGACACAAACATCACTGAATAATGAACACAGAACACAGAAAAAAAGAGTGAATCAGGACAATAAAATCGTTAAAATGATAGGGAAAAAGTTTGCTTTAAATGATAAATCTGATGAAAAACATTTTGTACTGATGCAATTTAATCAATTTACAACAAACGCCCATAAAACTAGCTGCATAAGCTCGACGTGGCATGTAAACAGTGCTGCAGACCAATCAAAAGCTATGAGAGAGACCACGTGACCAGCAGACGCTTTTGGGCAGATGATAATATTCTAGACAAAAAATGTAAACTACTCAACAAAAGCGTGTTCAAGCGTAACACAAGTTTAACCAAATTATCAAACAATTCATAGAATTGTGTCTGTAAATGCACGAGTTTTTCAATTGGTCCTGATCAAGAGAGTTTCTTTCGCTGACGTGTCACAACCACCCTGTTGCCTTTTTTCCTTGCTTTCCGACATGATCACGAGAACAGTCCACTCCTTGCATGCCCAACAAAACAGGCGCGGATGAAAAATAGGTGCGTGATATTTTGCAAACTAATAAATGACTGTCCAATGCATACAGTGTAGGCCTACATGTTTTAAAGCGCCGAGGTACTCACCTTTAATGATTATTTGGGAAGTATCTTCAAGGCAAAAGGTCGGTCATCAGCTCTTCAGCTTTCTGTGTGCAGTCAAAGATGAGTCAGATTGAGTGATGTGGGCCAACACTTTGGCTGCATCATGACAAAGTACGGGCTTTAGAACCTCACAGGCAGTGATGTGAAAACAACTTTTTGGTCACACTGTGCCGACCAGAAACGACGAGATTGTCACATCCCTAAACAAATGTTTATCGGTTAACCACTTCAATGCCAAGTACATTGTTTTGCTAGTGTATACTATTTGCCGGGTGATTTTTGCACGTTTAGGCTAATAATTAACAAAAAATTTTAGCGTGCAAATTATAGCATGAAAGTAGTCATAACCCTTTTTTCTGAAAGGGAAATGAAAAAACTATCCATTTATGATAGTTTTTACTATTTATTATTTTTTACTAATTATGTCATTATATAAATAAATGTTACAAATTGTTACACAGGGGAATTTGGGGGGGGGGGGGGGGGGGGAAGGAGCACACGGGATGATTCAGTCCCTATGTGCTGTTTTCCTAATAATCAGTGTAGTTCTGCACTGAGTGATACAGTTGGAAGCAGGTGTCTGTATCTCTCGGGCCTGCTTGATGCCAGGATATATTGTGATAAAAAGTGTAGAGTGCAGCCCTGTCACTTAGTCTCAATCCTAGATGGAACTCTATAGCATCATGATTATCATCCTCATCGGCATCATTATCATTGTATTGTAAAACTGTTCCAGTTTCTGCGCCCATATGATTTTACAGCTGTTTTTCTTTAATTGCATTTTAGACTTGCAAGGTTAACAGTGAGCATGGTTTTTAACTGTTGCCTGATATGGCTGTAGTAGTCGGCTGGGCTATAAGCAATATGAACTTGAGTTTGAATTAAGGTGTAGAAAATAAAAAATGAGTATGAAGGTAGCCTCCCTGAGTACAACGATCTTTAATCCTTTGACTCTGCACCCTGTTCACCAACATCCTGCATTGTCAGCCATGCCAGCAAAGCAAAAACTTAACCCTTTGACTCACTCACTGTATCCACCAGCTTCCTGCAGGAGACTGGTGGGTAGGGTGAGGAAGTCAAAGAGTTGAGTTTTTGCAATGGATGGAGCACAGGAGAAAACGAAACGAAACGAAACAAAGCAAAAAACAAAACAAAACATGAAAAACAGAATAAGAACGCGTATTTAATACAACCAGACAAGACAGGCGCACATTTTTGGCTAACTTTGTCAAGCGTAAGATCACAATCAAACAAACACCAAATACAAAAATTAGGAGAAAAAGACTGAAACATCCCTCCTGCTTGATCCAGTGTGAGAAAAGGACTAAACTGACTCTCACATTGGACGAAGCAGCAGGGAAGTTTCAGTCTTTTTCTCCTAATTTTTGTATTTGGTGTTTGTTTGTTTGTGATCTTATGCTTGACAAAGGTCAGTTGACCGAAAATTTGCATCTGTCTTGTCTGGTTGTATTAAATATGTATTCTTATTCTTTTATCATGGTTTTTCTTGTTCCTGTTTGTTTGAACGCGGGCAGTCACACTTGTATTTGAAAACAAAACAAAACAAAACAACCCAACACAAAACAAAACAAAACAAAAACCTCAAGTGCAACAAAACAAAGAGGAAAGTATTGTGCTGTATCATATCTAGCATCACTCATTCCTCAACCCTTATCCCCAGTGTACACATTGACTATCCCCATCAACCTCCAGCCCTCTCCCTTTGTACACACTCCAGCATTGATCATGTTCGCAGGGATGATAGAAAAGTGAAAGACAGGGAATGGAGAGGGCAGGAAAGGAGCGGTTGTTTCTGTTGCTATTTACTTACCCTAATTACTTCTATGTAGTTAATGTTACATTTCCATCAGATGTACCGTATCACCCCCCATGGGGATGCTGGGGGCTCTTTCAGTATAAATAGTATCCCCACCTTCTGGAAATTCTGTGCTAGAAATTCATCCTTCTTTGTCATCTCTGTCACTCTCTTTGTTTCTTTCTTCCTCCTTTGCTTTCTGTCATTTCTTCCTATCGTTTTCTGCCTTGCTGGTCCATTCACTTGTATGTGTTTGATAAGGTCTTATGTAATTTTTCTTAGGATTGATAATTGGGTACATGTATTAAGTGCATTTTTGGTTGTGGGGAGGTGAAATAAGTGGAAGCAATTTTAGGTAATTTCGCCCGTTTTTATACATGTTTTGTGTCCTCAGGTATGCTTAAATTTGTATTCAGGTGTGTTTTTCAGATCCACTGTACAATAAATTGGACAGAGTGGTCAGGGCCAGGGGCATGCTCTTGGATTATGTGCGTGAATGCATTGATATGTATACCTTATTTTCTTTTCCTGTTTATTTTCTGTTTTGTATGTTTTGAAGCAGTTATAGCCCTAATATGGCTGTACGCAGTCGACTGGGCTTTAAACAACAATAACAGTAACAACAGTACTGTTTGTCATCATGATTTCAGTGATCGAGGTAGCAGCAGACAGTGATTGAGAGGACAGTGGGAGATAATTGATGTCTGTGATGATGGAAGGGCACTGCCAATCTTTCGGTGAGGAGTTCAAAGGTCAGCAGTCCAAAGCCACAAGCATCCATGACAGTCACTCTTCTGTTTGGAATGATGACAGCGATGACTCAGACATGAAGAAAAAAGGTCTGCCAGCTGTCGTTGATGATTGCGGCAATGGTGACGCTGGACGGGACATGCTGAACAATGATGCCTGTGTCCGATCACAGGTCAGATTGTTTTATCATCATTCAGTTTATGTTTGCCCTGTGACATCCAGCTTTTTAAAATATTTGAAGTATTTGGATACAGATTACAGCCCAAATGTTCAGAAGATGTTCTCTCAAAACTGTTATTTTTCAATGATAATAACAAACTTGTGACAAATAGTGTAAAACATATTGATTGGATTAACAAAAGAATGTATCAAAGCAGACACTTCTTCAATGATACTGGTAATGTTTATTCATACAAAGAATTCATTGAAAAATACAACATAAATGTGAATTTCTTAAATTACTTCCTTGCGTAAAATCAATCAAAGATTATATAAAGAAAATTAATTTCCTAGTTATTAATAACAAAACTCAGATGATTCCATGTTTTGTCAAAGCAATTAGTTCACAAAGGAAAGGAACAAAACTGTTCAATGAAATTTTAACCAAGGACGATAAGCGTCCAAATTGTTGCACTAAATGGGAATTAACATTTGGAGAAGAAATTAATTGGACACGATGCTTTACAAGCTTACAGAGTATTACAGAAATTAAACTTAAATGGTTTCATATAAGAGTTATCCATCGAATACTGGCTACTAATGTTGAACTCAAAGAAATGGGCTTAGTACAAAGCAATTGTGTAATTTCTGTAATCGGCTTAATACAAAGCAATTGTGTAATTTCTGCATTCGAGCACAAGATAGTATACAACACTGCCTGTGGGACAGTCAGTACATACAGTTATTTTGGAAAGAATTGGAAACATTTGTACACACAAGTTACACAGATGTTAGCAGTTTGAAACTGTCAAACAAATGATTATTTTGAGATTTGATCAAAATTATAAAAGTGATGAAATTTTTTACTTTATTTTGCTTTATGGAAAATATTTCATTTATTAATGTAAATGTGGAAAACTGATGCCAAATCTATACATCTTTAGAAAAAAAACACACTTAGATATGACATTGAACTATATAATCAAGGGTTGAGAATGAATGCACAAAAGTACGAAATAGATTGGACCTACTATCGCCCAATTATTACTTTTTATGATGACTACTCTGGTATAGCCCTGGTATGGCTCTGCACAGTTGTCTGAGCTTTAAACAGCAATAATGGTAACTGTACAAACCTTTGCAGTCATGCAAGTGTATGACTACTCTGGTATAGCCCTGGTATGGCTCTGCGCAGTTGTCTGAGCTTTAAACAGCAATAATGGTAACTGTACAAACCTTTGCAGTCATGCAAGTGTACCCCTGTGTCAGCTGCCAGACCTGAATGGTGTATTTCTGTGGTTACAGAAACCAGGACAACTTTTGTGGTCCATCTGTGTGGAGACACCCAGAAGTCAGTCGACAGCTGACCACAGTCCACATATACATGAGTTGACCCACCCGTCTGCCTCACTGCTGTCTGTGCACAAGAGTCACGTGTGTCCACTGTGTTCCACTGCCTTTGTGATGTCCAACAGTTTGAGGGTTCACTTGGTGACATTCCATGGTGCACTTCTGCACACTGAGCTGCCTGTGTCCTCCACACCTGACGGTTATAGTGGTGGTGGTAATGTTGACAGTGATGTTAAAAAGGAGGTGAAGATTAAGGAGGAGTGTAACTGTGGTGATGAGAGCTTTGATGAAAAGGTTGGTTACTGTGGTGATGAGAGAGAGCTAAAAGATTACTATTGGGATGAGGGAGAGCTAAAGTATATTAAGGAGAGTAACCGTATTGACAAAAACACTGATAGACAGGAAGATGACCATGGTTATGAAAGAGAGGTGAAAATTAAGGTAGAAGTTAATGATGCTGATGACAGTATTGAAGAACAGGTGTTTTGCCACAGTGATGCGAGAGAGGTCAGATATGTTAAGGACGAAGGTAACTACATTGATGAAAACATTGACAAAAATGTAGATGACTATGGTTATGAAAGAGAGATGAAGATCAGGGAGGAGTGTGACAGTACTGACGAGAACACTTAACATGATGATGGGTTACCATGAAGACCTGGACATTCAGGAGGTGTGTAACGATGGTAAGTGGAAGGATATGGGGAGAAGGAAAGATCAAGTTGATGATAATGAAGCTGACAAAGAAGGTGTGGCAGAACAAGTCAAGCAACATGCGTGTGACATGTGTAGTAAGAGTTTTACTCAGGCTAATAGATTGAATGAAGGCACACAAGTTGATTCATATAGGTTACAAACAATTTGTTTGTGATGTGTGCAGTAAGGCTTTTATGCGGGCTGGTCACTTGAGGATACACAAGTTAATTCATACTGGTCATAGTCCGTTTGTGATGTATGTGATAAGGCTTTTACTCAGACTAGTAGCTTGAAGAGACACAAGTTGATTCATTTAGGTGTTAAACAGTTTGTGTGTGATGTGTTTGTTATGGCTTTCTATGACTCCAGTAACTTGAAGAAGCACAAGTTAATTCATACTGGACATGAACCATTTGCTTGTGACATGTGCAGTAAAGCTTTTTGTTTTGCTGGTAACTTGAAGAAGCACAAGTTGGTTCATACTGGTCATAATCCATTTGATTGTGACATATGCAATAAGGCTGTTACTCGGGCTAATCACTTGAAGGAACACAAATTGATTCATAGAGGTCTTAGAAAGTTTGTGACATATGTGATAAAGCTTTTATTCGGATTTTTGTATTGAACAGATACAAGTTGATTCATACTGGTTGTAAACCAAATGTCTTGTGATGTGTGTAGTAAGGCTTATTGGACGCTAGCAACTTGAAGACACACAAGTTGATTCATACTGCTTATAGACCGTTCATTTGTGACATGTGCAATAAGGTGTTTACTCAGAGTAGTGGCTTGAAGACACACAAGGTAATTCATACAGATTGTAAACAATTCACATGTGATGTGTGCATTAAGGCTTTTATTCAGGCTAGTCTCTTAAACAGACAAAAGTTGATTCATCTGGGTCATAAACAGTTTGTTTGTGATGTGTGCAATAAGGCGTTTACTCGGGGTAGTAATTTGAAGAAGCACAAGTTAAGTCATACTGGTTAAAAGCTTGTTTGTTTTGTGTCTTATACAGTAAGGCTTAGTCAGGCTGGTAACTTAAAAGACACAGGAGTGAATTAATACACGTCATACACTGTGTGTGACAAAGCAACGTATGTGATGTGTGCAGTAAGGCTTTCATTGAGGCTGATTGATTGAATGTTCATTAATTGAATTGATTGATTGATTGAATGTTGTTTAACCTTTAGCAAGCCGGATTCGTTTGGTGAAATTTCTGCCTACAGCCACATTCTTTTTGGGTGACTGAAAAACGTGCACACCTACCTACTTCAAACTGCTATAATTTCTTTTCTATTGTTTGCACAGTTATAAAATTTGGAGTGAATGTAGAGAAATGAATATGGAACATGCTGATACCAACCATTGTGTGTTTTGTGTATACTTTTATTATGAAAAAAAAAAAAAATGACATGACAAACAAAAATGACTTACGGGTTGTTTATGAGTCATGGAGTCCTGGAGTGCACTGGGTCTTGAAATGCACCAGACTGTGGTACCTATTGAAACAGGGATATGGGCAGAGCGGTACTCGACACTTCTGACAGATGGTGGAGGTCTGGTGACGCTTGAAAGTGCGATCAGAGCAGACAGTGCAGTCCGGTCGAGAGGGCTTTCCATTGGCCAGGTGCTTGTCAGTGATCACTAGCTTGTGCTCATAGTTTACCAATCTTTCTGGAGGATTGTCAGACTGTTTGCCTCTCCTGTGGCTCACACCAGACTGATAGCCCTCCAGAAGCTGGTGGACAATCTGCAGACGGAAATTCTGAGCACAGACACGACCCCCATGCTTGTGCCGCCAGATCACAAGAGCATTACAGAAACAGACTTCCAGGAGATAGAACAGGACTTTTTTCCACCACTTTTTGCTCTTGTGTAGCAGCATATAGAATGACAAGGCCTTGTCTGCTCTATCAACACCACCCATGTGCTTGGAGTAGGCCTGAACAGCACAGGGCTTCTGAACAAATCGCATGTGGCCAGCATGACGTTTTGACCGAACTTCCTTCCTGAAAGTCTCTGCAGAGTGAACACTGGTGATCACATTCACAGGCCTTTTGTCCTTCCAGGCAATGTACAGAGTGTGATCAACCTTCTCTGTGATGGGTTCAGCACCCACAGCAGGATTTGCAGCCTTGATGCGAGGAGGAACACCCCGCCTGTTCAGTCTGAGAGTGCCACAAGCACCCATTTGATTTTGAGCCAGCTCATCAAAAAGTGCCCCAGAAGTGAAGAAATTGTCCATGTATAGGACATGCCCCTTGTTGTAGAGGGGTTGGGCAAGGGTGACCACAACCCTATGAGCAAGCCCAACTTCCTGAAGCAGCTGCACAACCTCCTCCTTTCCCAGATAGAGTTTCCAATTCCACATGTAGCCAGTTTTGGAATCGGCCAGTCCCCACGCCTTGAGACCCCACTTTGTTGGCTTGCCAGGCATGTATATGAGAAGATTTGTCCTGCCCTTGAATGGTATCATGCTCTCATCAATTGAAATTTCCTTTGATGGAGCATAATATCTTTGCCAGAGAGGTACAAGAAGTTCAAAGAGGGGTCGAACTTTGTGAGCTTTGTCATGCTCAGGATGGTCCCTGGGTTTGGCAGTGGAATTATCTACCAGATGAAAGAATGACATGATACTCAGGAACCTATTCCTAGACATGATCTTCCTGAACCCAGGCGTCTCAAGGTATTCATCTGTAGACCAATATAATTCAAAAGATGATCGCTGAGAAACGCCCATCAGTAGAAGAATGGCCAAGAATGCCTTCATCTCCTCAAACGTAACTTCCTTCCACAAACTTACTCGCGAGTGAGCTGTCACATCGCGACCTCTACTCTCCGCTGTTTGCCCAGCATATCTGTTTGTTTCAGAAACAAACAGTTGAATAACTTCATCAGTGATGAAGAGACGAAACAAATTTCCCTCAGAAATATCATCTGGGACATCGACAGGACCGCTGACAGAATCGAACTCGCGAAGCCAAGCATGATCGTAGCCATCCGAAACCGCAAAATCATCGATATCTGAATCGCTATCATCACTCAGTTCTCCCTCACCTGCATCAGCACTTTCCCTCTCTGCCACAAAATTCTGAACATCTTCCCTATCAAAACCTAAAAACTCTTCATCAGAGTCAGAATCGAAGAACAACTCCTGCAGTAATTGCTCGGTGGCGGCGTCCATCTTGAAATTTTTCTCAAAAAACTTCGACGAAGTTTGAAAATTTATTGTCAACAAACCACACGGCAAATGGCGGTAACACAGACAGGAAGAGGAAGGCTAAAGCATGCTGCATTGTGGGATTGCTACTTTCGGATTTGCTCTTTTCAACCAATCGAATACAAGCTTGCTGTTTACACTACCTCTCAGTGGGCGCACTGGTGCGCCTACGGCTGTTATCGGCAAAAAGACGCTCGGCGCACCAGTGCGCCTCCGGCGTGCTAAAGGTTAATTCATTCATAAATTCAGTTGCTCATTTTACGTGCCTAAATTTGTCGGCTTGGTCATGAGTTTTCATTTATTTACTGATTTGGTCATGAAATTTCATCTATTTATTCATTTGTTGACTGATGAAAGGGTTGCTTTGTTGAATGATTGGAAATCGCATTGATGATTTACTGACTGGTTGATTGATTTTTAATGTTGATTGATCGATTGAGTGACTAAGTGACCGGTTGATTGATTGGAATAGTGCACTACACATAAGTTTTACTTGTATTATTGATTCCTCTGTGGGATTGCTGGGGGGCTCTTTCAGTATGAATAGTATCCCCATCTTCTGGAAATTCTGTGCTAGAAATGTCTTCTTTTCTATCACTTCCTTTGTTTCTGCCTTGTTCCGTTGCTTTCTCAGTTTCTGTCATCTCTTCTGACCTTTTTCTGCATTGCTGGTCCACTCACCTGTATGTTTTCTATAAAGCCTTCAATACTTTTTCTTCTTCCTCTTTTAAGTCATCGAAAGTCCATTGTTGGACGTAAGCCTTCCCCAGCTGTTTCCATTCACTTCATTCCGGCGCTTTTCCTCTCCAGTTTTTGTCAGATCCATCTAGGTTGTCTGTCCATCTACTTTTCTGTCTTCCTTTGTTGCGAGTGCTGTCTCTTGGTATCCAGAATGTGTTTTTAGTTGTCCAACGATTGTCCATTCTCTGGATGAGATGTTCTGCCCAGTTCCATTTCAATTGTTGATGGTTTCAAGAATGTCTCGCACTTTTGTTCTTTCTCCAATCCACTGAGCTGTTTTGCGATCTTTCCAGGTGATACCAAGCATGATTCTTTCATGTGCTTGCTCCATGGTCCTTAGTTTCAAAGCCATGTTTCTGCTCTGTAGGTGACTGTGGGCAGAATGCATTGGTCGTAGACTTTTCGTTTCAGGACAGTTGGAATTTTTTCATTCTTGAAGATCAGACAAAAGTATTAAAGTAATCAGTAGTGTTGATGACAACGCATGTGATATGAACTGAACTACATACAGTAATGTTTACCTTCACAGACAGCCACCCCTCAAGTCAAGAGGAAGACCAGACAAAAGACAGAAAAATGCAAAGAGGAGCCACGTTTTGACAGCTTCAGGAAGAGGAGAGAAGTGAAGTGCATGAAACTAGAAGATCCCAATGATGATGAATTTATCTGTACGAGCTTTTTTTGTTTGTTTGTGCAGTTGTTGTTTTTTTTTTATATCTTTCTGTATTAGATTTGTTTTATTGTAAACATAGCGTTCTTGGCTAGTCACAACACTGACAATATAATATACATACTTTTAATATACGTTTGACTATGAGATGGACAATATCACGTGTTTGTTAATCATACATAGGTGTGCTGGAATACCTGGGACTTTTTTACCTAATGTTTAGTGTGTGTGTGTGTGTGTGTGCGTTCTGTAACAGTCATTGTTCCTCTCTCTCTCTCTCTCTCTCTCTCTCTCTCTCTCTCTCTCTCTCTCTCTCTCTCTCTCTCTCTCTCTCTCTCTCACTTTAAAACTCTTTCTCTGTGTCCCTTTGTCTTTCTCCCTCTCTGTCTCTCTCTTCACTCCCCCTTCTCTCTTAACCATCCTGTCTCGTCTCATCCATCTACTCTAAAAATCTCAGTTTTCATTCATATTCACACAATTATGTATGACATATTGATTGTTGTCTGTATTTATTTGAATAAGAGACTGTCATGTATCAATTGTCCATAAATGTTGTAATATGACAGACATATGTGTGTTAATTATCCATATAAGACTGTGATGTGTATTAATTCACCATATATGTTGTGAAAACCCACCTCTTTCAAACTCATCTAACCTGAAGAGCCTTAGTTTGCAAGTCTGTCATCAGACTAATCTCTCCTGCCTGTATAACAGTATTTTGTATAAGGGCCTATAGAGCAAGGTGTGTGTGTGCGTGCATGTGTGTGTGTGTGTGTGTGTGTGTGCTTGAGTGAGCATGTGTGTGTATCACTGTATGTGTACAGCTGAGGAGGGGATAGGGGAGAAATTGAGTGGGAAAGAGACTGAAATACTTTAAATTAAGAAACTTTTAAAAATCTTTGTATGTAAATTGTGATGTATGATATGCGAATAGTTTATTATAATTTGTGAGGTAATTTTGATTGTCAAGGTGTTAATGCTGTAATACTGAAGTTATAATGTTTTTCCTGTAGGCCTATATGGATTAGAATTTTTCTGTTTTTATCTTCATTCAAAATATTGATTATAATTTTATGTACAACTATTGCATGCATATACACACACACACGCATGCAAACATAGCACACGCACACACTCTCACACGCACACACACACACACACACACACACACACACACACACACACACACACACACACACACACACACACACACATTCTACAAACACACGCGCACAGCAACGCACACCACGCACACACAACACACACCACACACAACCACACACACACACACACACACACACACACACACACACACACACACGTACGCAAGCGCACACACACAGCAATATATAAACACAGTATGCCTCTTTATTCGTATGAAAAATCTGTTAATCTTTCTTCATTACATAAGTCAGTGTTTAAATTTTAATATTCTGTGGTTTCTTATGTGTCTTCTTACTTGTATAGCTTTAATGTTTGTTGTTATCTTATTGTGTATGTAATTGTGAACATTTTTTATCTCCTTTTGCCTTTCTTGTGAAATGTAAAGCGCTGGTGAGCATATTTTTATATGGAATATACGCTATACAAATAAACATTATTATTACATTATTATTATTATGTTACTGTGAGGAGTTTGATGTGTATTAATTCACCATATATATTGTGATATGTTACTGTGAGGAGTGTGATGTGTATTAATTCACCATATATATTGTGATATGACACCATGAGGAGTGTGATGTTTATCAATTAACTATAGATGTTGTGATGTAAAAGACTATGAAGAGTGTGCTGTGTATTAACTATAAATGTTGTGATGTGACAGACTGTGAGGAGTGTGCTGTGTATTAACTATAGATGTTGTGATATAAAAGACTGAAGTGTGTGATGTGTATTAATTAACTATACTGTTGTGATGTGACAGATTGTGAGTAGTGTAATGTGTAAGTAAGTATAGTGTTGTGATGTGACAGACTGTGAGGAGTGTGATGTGTATTAATTAACTATAGATGTTGTTGTGTGACAGACTGTGAGGTGTGTGATGTGTATTAGTTAACTATAGTGTTGTGATGTGACAGACTGTGAGGAGTGTGATGTGTATTAACTAACTATAGATGTTGTTGTGTGACAGACTGTGAGGAATGTGATATGTAATTAATTCACCATATATGTTGTGATGATGTGACAGACTTTGAGGAGTGTAATGTGTATTAATTAACTATAAATGTTGTAACAATGTAACAGACTGTAAAGGGTGTGATGTGTAATTAAATCACCATACATTTTGTGATGATGTGACAGATTGTGAGGAGTGTTACGCGGTGTGTAATTAATTTCACCATATGTATTGTGATGATGTGACAGACATTGAGGAGTGTTACGCGGTGTGTAATTAATTCACCATATGTATTGTGATGATGTGACAGACTGTGAAGAGTGTTACACGATGTGTAATTAATTCACCATATGTATTGTGATGATGTGACAGACTGTGAAGAGTGTTACACGATGTGTAATTAATTCACCATATGTATTGTGATGATGTGACAGACTGTGAGGAGTGTGATCAAGAATACCAAGGGGACTGTCCGGAACACGGACCTTTCCATGTGGTGGAGGACGCTCCTGTAAGTCTTCATTCCTGATGTCAAATACCTTAACTTCAGTTAAGAAGCAAAAGAATTTTTCCCCAAAAAAAAATGATGAGAAAGAGAAATTGTAGAAATCAACTGGTAATGCTTTACTATGGATCTTACAAAAGCTTATTTTCGTTGAGTCTTTAAGAAATTGGTAGTATTTTATGGTAATGTACACAGGCCATTCACAGTGAAAATAACTATTGTAATAGGTGTCCACAAACAAATGTGGTGACCCACAGAGAGCCATGAAAACTCTACCCCCAGGCCTGGAGGTCAGAGAGTCAGACATCCCTGATGCTGGACTTGGAGTGTTTGCCACCCAGTTCTTCCCCTTGCGTTCCCGTTTTGGTCCTTACCAGGGACGTCGTGTTACAGACCTTGATGTTGCTCACTCCTCGGGATACTGCTGGCAGGTAGTGTGGCGTTATCACACGTGTCTTTGTTTGATTCTTCTTTTCTTTCACTTGGTTTTTTTCCCCACTGGTGCTGGAGGATAGTGTGTTGTGACGGTTTGGTATATTTTTTCTTTTTCGTTTTTTTTTTCCCCTGCTGTCTGGTAGTGTGTCATTGAGAAATGTGTGTTTGGTTTTTCTTTTTTTGTCATTACCTCTATGTCACTGTCCCCATACAGCTTATCCCAGGTCTCCAGCACACTTGCAGACTTATATTGCTACTACTACTACTAATGATTAGAATTTAATAACTGGGCTGTCATATGGCGCCTTTCATCAAGAACAAAGCCCTTTACAATTTACAGCTTTTCATGATTATACAGATGCACACACGTGCGCGCACACACACACACAGCTTTCCCGTTGTGATCAGGTGGACTGAGGAGATCTGACACTAATGTAAAAACTGCTGGAAAATCAACATTTTGAGATGAAATTTCAATAAAAGGATGGGATGCATTGAACAATGAAAGGCAATGAGTTACTGATTTTAACAGCAGAGCAAGGAAGAAAACTGAGGTGACCATGATAGCAGGGCATGAAGGACCAGAGATGAAGACTAATTATGCAGCGTTATTCATACCCATTGAATTACCTGAAGACTGTAATTATGCAGTGTTATTCACACCCATCATTTACATGAGGACTGTAATTATGCAGTGTTATTCATCACCCATCATTTACATGAAGACTGTAATTATGCAGTGTCATTCACACACATTGATTTACATGAGGACTGTAATTATGCAGTGTTATTCACGCCCATTATTTACATGAAGACTGTAATTATGCAGTGTCATTCACACACATTGATTTACATGAAGACTGTAATTATGCAGTGTCATTCGCACACATTGATTTACATGAAGACTGTGATTATACAGTGTTATTCACACATGTTGATTTACATGAAGACTGTAATTATGCAGTGTCATTCACACACATTGATTTACATGAAGACTGTAATTATGCAGTGTCATTCGCACACATTGATTTACATGAAGACTGTGATTATACAGTGTTATTCACACATATTGATTTACATGAAGAGTGTAATTATACAGTGTTATTCACACACATTGATTTACATGAAGACTGTGATTATACAGCGTTATTCACACATATTGGTTTACATGAAGAGTGTAATTATGCAGTGTTATTCATCCATTATTTATATGAAGACTGTAATTATGCAGTGTTATCACACCCATCACTTACATGAAGACTAATTATGCAGTGTTATTCACGTCCATCATTTACATGAAAACTGTAATTATGCAGTGTTATTCATGCCCATTATTTACATGAAGACTGTAATAATGCAGTGTTATTCACATATATTGATTTGCCTGAAGACTAATTATGCAGTGTTGCTCACACACATTGATTTACATGAAGACTAATTATGCAGTGTTATTCACACACATTATTTGTATGAAGACTGTAATTATGCAGTGTTATTCACACCCATTATTTACATGAAGACTAATTATGCAGTGTTATTCAAACACGTTGATTTACTTGACGACTGTAATTATGCTGTGTAATTCACACCCATTGATTTACCTGATGACTGTAATTATGCAGTGTTATTCACACCCATTATTGACATGAAGACTGTAATTATGCAGTGTTTTTCATACACATTGATTTACATAAAGAATGTACACATGTTCACTGACTTTGTTTCTCAGATAACTACAGATGAAGGCTACAGTTACTTTGTGGACGCCAAAGATTGCAAGACAGCCAACTGGATGAGATTTGTGAACTATGCCAGGTCCAGAGCTGAACAGAATGTGACAGCTTACCAGCACTGTGGGGAGGTGTATTACAGAGCCGACTGTGATATACAGGTATACTGACAGAAGTACTTTTTATGAAATGAAGTACAGTTTAGTATATTCATTTCACTGGCATGTAAACCAGCTTTGAGTGGGAGGGGGGTTATATTAGAGGGCCTGCTGACATCTCTCATTTTGTGTCACCTTGATTATTGTAATGCTGTCCTTACTGGACTACCAGCTTCTTCTCTCCTGTGTCTGCAACGTATACAAAACATAGCTGCTCGTCTTGTCCTCAAAAAGAAAAAGTTTGATCATATCAGTCCTCTCCTTCGCTCTCTTCACTGGTTGCCTGTCTTAAAAGAATTGGATTTAAGCTGGATACCTTGTGTCACAAATCTGTTCACCAGTCTGCTCCATCATATCTTTGCCACAACTTCAACATTTATTCACCAACTCACAGCTTGCGCTCAGCTTCAGACACTCTTTCCCATCAGGTCCCTAGATTTGTTCATGATGATTTTGACAAGGCCTTTCCTGCGGTGGACAGGAGGGATATCCCCCAATGTTTACAGTGTAAGGTCTTATTTTGTCGTGTGAATGTAAATGATCATAGCATTTTTTAAGTCATGTTCATCCTTCCATGTAGACTTAAACAGGGTTGTCAGCTTCTCATAGAGCATCTCGTCCCTATTTTGATAGATATCTGCAGGAATACCATTGGCATCTGGTGCATCCCCAGATGTGGTTTACTTCACGGCTTACCAATATACAAGTATTTGACGTGTTATCAAAAACACAGATAAACTAGTGCTTCTTTGTAGCGTACATGTATATTGTATTTGAACAATAGAATGCAATAGTGTTCTGACACAATAATCTATTGTCTGTTCTATAAATACCAACATTTCAATTGTGTCCTTCAGCCCTGGACAGCTCAGTGTCAGTCTTCAGTTTCATCTCCCTACAGATATGATGTTGTTTTTAACCAGATTTAGTTTTTTTGCTTTTAACAAAAACATCAATTTGCGATTAAACACACACACACACACACACACAACACACACACTACACACACACACACACACACCACACACACACCACACACACACACACACACACACACACACACACACACACACACCACACACACACACACACACACACACACACACACACTCACACGCACGCACACACACACACACAACATACACACACACACACACACACACACACACACACACACACACACACACACACATACACACATACACACACACACACACACACAACACACACACACACACGATCTTTACTTTTATGTTCGCTCGAGCGTGTGTTGCACCTTAGACTTTGATGTGTCCTGTCATGTCTAGTGTCTATACAACTATTCAGGTCTTGTGACCTGATTTCATTGCTTACAAAGGTGGGAGTTCCTCACTAACTTAGACATCCCAGATTGACCCACAATCTTACAGAACAAGTGTGCTATACGACACGATTTATTACACTGACTGAACACAAAGACAGAAGAACTGTAGCATTTCATATGCAGATTAGTTATGTACATTTCAAAAATACATCATCATCATCATCATGTCGAGTTTGCTCGGCTATCCATGACACTTTTCTTCCATCCTTCTCTGTCAGACTCTGCAGTAGGTAGTTCGTCATACTGACAGCCTGTATCATCCATCAGTTGGTCAATGAAGGTCTTCTTTGGACGTCCTGGTCTTTGTTTGCCATGGCTGGGTCTCCACAGTAGAACATCCCCCACCAGTTCTTCTTTGCTATGCCAGCAGTGTCCCCGAAGTGCAGTCTTTGTTGATGTATTGATTTACTGATTGGTGGGATCTTCCCATATAACTCTTTGTTAGTTGGATGTTCTCTCCAGGATCTGTTCAGGGCTGCCCGCAGCATTCGTGTATATGCTCCATCAATCTTCCTCTCCAGTGTCGTTGTTAGGGTCCAAGAGATTGACCCATATATAAGAATGGACTCTACTGCTGCTCGGAAGAAGTTCCTTTTCAGGTTGTCTGGTCGATTGGATTTCCAGATTTTGTCCAGTTGTCAGTCCAAGGTTAGGCTGTCAAGCACCAGGAGAAGTCAAACACTCCAACACAGTGGGTCCCTGAGTGGCGGATAGGGGAATGCCCTGTAATGGGGTAGCTGCGAATATTCAATAAGCAGCCCCGGACCAAATCATGGGAGGCCCTTTGGCAAGGCCGAGCACCCATCAGCCACCCTTGCTAGGGTTACAGGAAACCATGGAGAGCAGCATGGCGGATGTGCACATCAGCGGAGGAACTTTGTCTAGTCAACAGTGAAGTTCACAAGACGCTGGACAGAGACGCCCAGGGTCACCTAGTTCAGTTAGTGAACTACTGCTCACACTTGTATGGAGTGGCGACCGCAAGTGCTCATATAGCCAATGAAAGCAATGAAATGACACAGATTCAAAGAAGTTCACCCCGCATCGCTCGTTACGTGGTCAACCAAGGAGCGCGTCCTGCAACGGTGTCTCAAGCTGCAGTCGAAAAATCAACTACTGAGACCAAAGTAATCAAAACAACAAAAAGCTTTAATGCAGGACTGATGAAAGGATAGAAAGACATCTTCATAGTTACTCTCAATGCCTATACACTTCAGAAGGAGGGACAGATACCTGAACTAATTGCATCAGCAGAATCCACAAACCAAAACATCATTTGCCTGCAAGAACATAGATTCTTACATGAAGACATTGCAACAAAAGAACATAATTTCAGAAGTTGGAAGCTAATTACATGTTCAGCCTGGAAAAACAGCGCGAATGCTGCAACTGGTGGAATTGGAATGCTTCTCAGCCAGCAGGCCTACAATGCACTTAGCAATGTAGAAATGATATCTCCCAGAGTAATGATAGCTTCTTTCAATGGAAATTCTCAAACCTCGATAATCTCCTGTTACAGTCCTACTAATGTAAGTGATGAAGTGGAAGTCGAAAGATTTTATCAGGACTTAACATCAGTCACCAGACAAGTCCCGAAGCACAACATTCTCATTATTGGTGGCGACTTCAGTGCACAACTTGGAAACCTTGATGGCTTCAAATATGCATATCACTCTCAAACTAACAGAAACAGCTCTATGCTAAAAGACTATCTCAATGAAAACAAACTCTTATGCCTCAACACTCTATACCAGAAAAGACCAGGTCAGCTGTGGACACACAAATCTCCAAATGGGAGGAAAGCACAACTTGACTATGTTATCATCAATAAGAAATGGAAAAATAGTGCTAAAAATTGCAGAGCATTCAACTCGTTTGTCAGTGTTACATCAGACCACCGCATCGTTTCTGTTCGACTTCGATTGAGCTTTCGAGCAAATAAAAAGAAATCTTGCAATACTACCCCATATGACTGGTCAAATCTAAACGACAACCCTGAAATTCATAACATCTTCATTACAAGGGTGAGAAATAGATTTGCTGCCCTACAAGATACAGCCTCAGCAAAGACTGCTGACATGACATACAACCACTTTGAAATGGCTTGTAAAGAAACAGCTGCAGACACTATCCCGCTGAAACCCAAAGTAAGAAAACAAACTCCATGGGTGAATGAGGAAATCTGTCAAAAACACAAGCAACTAAAAGAAGCTGCACAACTAAAAGACTCTCAACCATCCCCTGAGAACATCATTAATGCTTGTGCTGCTCTCATAGAGGCCTATAAAGGCAGAGCGAACGAACTACGTACAAAGCAAGATCGACCAGGTCACAAATGCTGTCAGCAACAAAAAGTCTGCTGTTGCCTGGAAGACCATGAACGAAATAAGTGGTAGAAAAAGCTGCAACAGAGCTAAGCTAAAAGCATCTAGCCAAGAAGAGCGAGTAAAACTGTGGCAACAACACTTCCAAGACGTACTTGGGAAACCTCCAAACATCTCTGAAGAAGAAATAACTCCAGTCTTCACGGAGAGGCTGAATATCAAGAAAGGGCCGTTTACGTTGGACAAACTACTGATAGCAGTGAAAAGCATTCAGTGTGGAAAAGCTTGCGGACTCGATGAGATACCAGTGGAAGTATGGAAAATAGAGGAATTTCACCAGATACTGCTGGAATGCTGCAAAAACGTTTATAACCAAGACCCAATAAACAAATGGACAAAAGGATGCCTGCTTCAAAAATACACATTAAGCAATTTTCCATCGAGCACGTAATCTCTCTCTATTCTTATTGAAATAAATGTGATACATGTGTGTCAGTATTTCATCAGGTAATTTACCCTTTTCTGATTTCTTTTCTTATTTATATTCTGTTGTTTTTTTTAAATTACTCCTTTGCACTGTTATCTTGCATTACTAATATCACATTCTGCAAATTATGCCTGTGTCGTCATTTCACAGCCAGGTACAGAGATCCTGGTGTGGTATGGCAGAGAGTATGGAAAGGACTTGGGCATTATACGAGAGGACGATGATAACAAGAGCAAGAAACGCTCATCCCTCACACAGCCAGGTATGTAATGTTGTCTCACTTCGTTCACAGTGGCATTATTCACAGTTGAAAACTGTGGTATAACTCAATGCAGCAGCGCTATGCGTTTTAGTCTTTTTAAAGTGATTTTTTTCAGCGTGGATGTGTGTGTCTGTGTGTGTGTATTTATACATACATACATACATACATACATGCATACATACAACATGCATATATACATCCATACATACAAAACACATACATGCATACATACATACATTATCTAATCAATATGAGATAGATAGATAGATAGATAGATAGATAGATAGATGGATGGATGAAAAGATATATTGTGGTGTATGTATGATATGGATGGGTTGTTTATTATCAACGGATTCTGACCAAATTTTGACCCCATGGATATGCACTGTTAGTCCAAAACAAATACAAATAATGTGTGGTCCAATGTGAGGATTGCTGGGGGGAAAAGTTCAAACTTTTCAAATACTTTATCTTGGCGATTCATTAACTTTTGTAAATAAAGTCTGAATAATATGCTTTATACTGTTGAAAAGCTCCAGTCAATGAAAAGACTGAGATAATCGATTTTTAAGGCAAACTGTTGTATGAAACGTGTTTAATCGACGTAAAAAAGAAGATGAGTACTATAGTGTATGGTTTTCATTTTAGAATAAAAACACTGCGTTAAATCATTTCAGGAACTGTATCGTTAATATCATTCGATATTTTCGTACATCAGTTTAGGATGTATGGTTTGGTTTAATGCTTAAGCATAAGAACTCAGCATGTACAAGCTAAGGTTATTCCCTGTCTTGTTTGTTGACAGAACCAGCCAGTGATGAATTGACTGATGATCAGGTGACTTTCTCTGACATCCGAACCAGTGACATCAAGTTCCCAGATTCCAGTGAAGATGAAAGTTGCAACACAAAGAAAAAGAAGCAGAAAACAATCGAAGGTTAGAAAAAGCGCTCTCACAGATTATGTTCAATTCCACTGGATTCACTTGATAAAGTAAGCTATAAGTTTCACTTTTTTGTGAACATGTACATAACACACACACACGCACATGCCCACACACGCACATACACACACACACACATGCACACTGTCACCGTGAAATTCGATCTGAGTGAATTTAAAAACGTAACTCATAAATCCATAAGCCTGTATCGCATGATGTTAACTGCCAAAAATATCACATTAAAATTCAGATTAACTAGTCCTAAGCATAGAAAACTAATCCTGATACATAAGGGACATATGAGTAGTATACCCCTTCAAGGCTAGGAAAATTTGTACAATATTTGCGTATGTAAATCAGATGTATGGGCTTTTGTATAATGTTATCAATGTGTGTTGATACAGATTTTTCTTGATTTGAAACTTTTCCTGTTAATCTTTACTCAAGAAATAAAGAGATTAAAATTTGTACGATAAAAAAACAAAAAAACAAAAAAAAACCCACGAACAAACAAACAAAGCAAAGCAAACAAAACACTTGACTTGGGTGAAAATGTAAAAACCGATAGAATTGGTGATCTAATCATAATGTTCACAAAATCATTTGTCTGTGAATGCAGTATTGACAAATTCCTTACAAATAAATGTTTTATTTTTGAAAATAACAAATCACGAGGTGAAGATGTTAACAAAATACTGCCAAGGTAACCTTTTGTTTGTGCCAGTGCAACACAAGATGGCATGGCATAACTACAACCTAATGTTTCTCAATAGAGAATATATGTATATCATCTTCGTGACATGTATTCATGTTTCCTTTTGCCGTCAGTGACTGCCTGGCCAAGAACGCTACAAGGGAAAAAGATGTCTAAATCCTTGATTCCTTACACAGATGTAAAATCGAAAGCACACTGTTACATGAGAAATCTATGGCAGTAGGATTGGA
>JAPXFY010002699.1:0-25584 GCA_030674185.1 Monoplex corrugatus
CTCTCTCTCTCTTGTTTTCTTTGTCTCTGTTTGAGTGCGTAGGGTGTGGAATAACTGTGTCTCGTGTATGTGTGTGTGTACATATACATATATATATATATGTATATGTGTATATGTATATATGTATATCTATCTATCTATATATATATCATATTTTATATATATTTTATATATATATATATATATAATATATATATATACATGTGGTGTGCACGCGCACGCGTGTGCGTATGTGTCTGTAAGTGCACGTGTGTGGGTATGTGAGTACTCAGTGTAAGTGGGGTTAGTGTGAATGCGAGCACGTATGCGTGATTTTCACCCATGTGTAGTGGTGGTGTGTGTGTGTGTGTGTGTGTGTGTGTGGGGTGTGTGTGTGTGTGTATGTGTGTGTGTGTGTGCGCGCCGCGCGTGCGTGCGTGCGTGCGTGTGTGTTTATACAAAACAATTATAATAAATTGTCACAGAATACCACCTCAAACAAAATGTGCCTCTGCGTTTCATTTTACACTGTCTTTTTTTGTGTAAGTTTTGATTTTTCTTCTTCAGATTTTTTTCTTTACTGGGGACAAAACACTCATACACGCAGATTACAATTTCCATACAAATCATAAAAATTGAAACCGAATAGAAAAAAAAAACTACTAAAGAAACAAAACCAACAAGAAAAATACCACCACAAAAACAAACAAACAAACAAAATGGTTGACGTCACAAGTTAACCCTTCTTTCTCAGCTCTTCCTCCTCCCCTCCAGCACCGCACCTTCCAACAGAAAGCAGGTGTTAGAACGAGGCAGCGAAAGGGTTAAAGAGCAAGGGTATGAAAAAGAAGATGGATGAAGACAAGCATTCGGATGAATTCAACACTGAGAGATTAAATTGTGAAAGAAGTTTTATATATATATAATATATATATATATATATATATATATATATATATATATATAATATATGTGTGTGTTGTGGTGGTGTATAAGGAGGAAAAAATGCCAATATATGATGTTAGCCTTGATTTCAGCTCAGATTTAAACTCCATCTATCTTACTTCCGTCGTCAGGAATCATCGTCTCCCATCCCACCCATCCCTATTTTCTCTCTCTCTCTCTCTCTCTCTCTTCCCCCCTCTTCCATTTCTACTATTTTTGCTTGGTTGCCTAAAGAAATGAAAAAAAAATCCAAAAAAAAACAAAACAAAACAAAAATTAAAGAAAAGAAAAAAAAAAAAAGCCAGAGAAAAGCAACAATCGTCAATCTCTCTCTCTCTCTCTCTTTCTATGTCGCAATATCTGTCTCTATCTCTAGTCTCTGTCTCTGTCTCTCTCTGTCTCTCTGTCTGTCTGTCTGTCTGTCTGTCTCTCTTTCTCTCTTCTCTCTCTCTCTCCACGAAGACACAGCAGCAAGCTTTCCTACCGAAGAGGAAGGGAGACAGATGGGAGAGAGCGTGGTAAACATGACGCACCATTCCCAAAAGAACGCGACGAGCCTAACGTCAGCGGTCCTTGTTTCGCGTCATCACACAACGTCGCGAATCCTTCCTTCATGGTGTCATCCACCAACGTCAGAGGTCCTTTGTGGCGACATCACACGACGTCACACGTCCTTCGTGGTCACATCACCAAAGTCAGTAGGTTTTTTTAATTTTATTTTGTTTTGTTTTGTTTTCATGGCTTCATCAAACCAACGTCAGTAGTTCTTTAAGGGCGTCATCAACCAACGTCAGAAGTCCTTCAGCGCATCATCAAGGACGTCAGCAATATAATTTTTGTCCATGTCCTCAACGACGATAGTCTTCTTGTGTTTCTTCATCGGCAGCAGTGCTTGTTCCTTGGATGAGTGGTGGGGGTGGGGGGTCTGGTGGCGGGGGCAGGAGCGGGGTAAGGAATCTGCTTCTTGTTCAGGCTTCCACCACACCACACCACACCACACCACACCACACCATACCACACCACACAACTACTACTCAAAACATCATTACTCACGTACACACGATATTTCAACCGTTCCCCAAAATCCCCACCCACGACCCCGACCCCGCACATCAAAACCTCCAACAACTCAAAAATCTTCCTCACATCATCATCATCCCTCCAAACACTCAACCCCCCCCCCCCCTTTACGTCACGTCCGGAAATAAACGATGAGTAGGCTGTGACGTCAGAGAGTGTATGAGGGGTCGTGGTGACATCACCAGCGCTGATGTCATACGGGGGGAGGGGGAAGGGAGCGAAATGTGTGTGTTGGTGGCGGTTAGGAGGTCAAGCGGGGGGAGAGGTCAAGCCATGTGACCGGAGAAGTTGACCATGTGCATGCCCGAGTTGAGATGAGCGTAGGGCTGGGAGGACTGCATGTACGTACAAGGAGCCAGCGACGGGTGAGGAGAGGGCTGGCTGGCCCCCACGCCCCCCACGGCGCCCCGCAGCCCCCCGTAAGGGTGGAAGGGGCCAGGGGGTTGTGGTGGTGGTGGTGGGGCGGCTGGCGGAGGGAGGGGCAGGTCGGGGAGGGCGGAGGGGGTGGCCTGGGAGGGCAGGCGGCAGGGGGAGACGGCGGCAGGGTGGTGGGGGGCGTGCAGGGAGGACATGGAGGAGGGCAAGAGCGAGCCGTTGCCCATGCCGTTGGCCGACGACACCGCCGGCAGGAACCCCGGCGACACCCGGCTGACCCCCGGGTGGTGCGGGTAGTAGACCTGGCTCTCCGACCCGGAAGCCACCCCGACCCCGACCCCGACCCCGACCCCGCTCAGCGCGCAGGACTGCGAGTAGGACGTTCCGGCGGAGAACTGGCACTGCGTGGGACTGGCTCCGGACAGCGACACGGGCAGGCACTGCGCAGCCTGCGCGGACCCCATGGAAGAGCGCTGCTGCTTGTTGTTGCTGTCCAGCTCGGGAGGGGACCGCTCCTGCAGGTTCAGGCCGTTACAGCGCGACGTCAGCGAGTCCGAGGCGGGAGGCACGTCCAGCACCGGGGGGTCCCCCCTCAGCGGGTCCTTCACCGGCAAGGGTGCCGGGAGGGCCGGGCGTGGGCTGGTCTTAAGCTTCATGTGATCCCCGGCCTCCAAGCCTTCCTCCGTTTCTCTGGCGTTTCGCCGGCTGCATGTCTTCTGGCGAACACACAAGCGCAAGAGTTTATTGTTATTGTTATTGTTTTATTGTTATTGTTATTGTTGTTTAAAGCCCAGCCGACTGCGTACAGCCATATCAGGGCTATAAACCGCTTCAAAACATACAATACTTCAACAGGGAAAAAAAGAAAAGAAAATTAAGTACACATGTCAATGCATTCGCGCACACAATCTAAGGACGTGCCCCTGGCGTTGACCACTCCGTTCAATTTATCGCACAGGGGATTTAAAAACACACCTGACATATTTGAAAACGGGCATAAATTACCTAAAATTGCTTCCGCATATCTCTCCTCCCTAGAGCCAAACATGCACTTAACACATGTACCCAATTATCAATCCTAAGAAAAAGTACGTAAGACTTTATCGAACACGTACAGGTGAATGGACCATTAAGGCAGAAAATGGTAGGTACAAAAAAATGACAAAAAGCAAAGAGCAAAAGAACAAGGCAGAAACAAAGACAGTGACAAAAAAGAGGAAGTTTCCAGCACAGAATTTCCAGAAGGTTTGGATACTATTTATACTAAAAGAGAACCCGGCATCCCCACGGGGAAGCGCAAGAGTTTGAATCCCAGAAAAGTGAAGTCATTTATCAACAAAACGTTGGTCTATATTAAAGTCTATATTCATCGTAAAGAACTACAACATTGAAACAATAAAAACATCCCTTCCCTTTGACTCCCGCAGCCTAGCCTCCAAGTGCAAAAACGTTGACTCCCTCGCTCTATTTGTCCATGTCCTCAACAAAGTCAGAAGTCTTTTTGTGTTTCTTCAGCGGCAGCAATGTTTTGTTCCCCTGACTCCCTCACTCTATCCACCAGCTTCCTGCAGGAAGCTGGTGGATAGGGTGAGGAAGTCAAAGGGTTAAGTTTTTGCTTTGCTAGCATCGTTGACAATCAAGGATGATGGTGGACAGGGTGTGGTAGTCAAAGGGTTAAGTTTTTGCTTTGGCTAGCATGGTTGACAATACAGGATGCTGGTGGACAGGGTGCCGGAGTCAAAGGGTTAAGTTTTTACAAGAAAGTAAAGGAGCAAGAGAGAAACAAAAAGAGTGACAAAAAAGAGGAAATTTCTAGCACAGAATTTCCAGAAGGTGGGGGTACTGTTTATACTGAAAGAGTCAACGGCATCCCCACGGGGGGGGGGGGGGGGGGGGGGGGGGGGGGGGGGGGGGGGGGGGGGGGGAGATGGCTGTATCCATCAAAAGTGCCAGAACAAGTTCGCTAAAAGTCATGGCTCACATGGGGATCGAACCCACGACGTCCACGTCCCGTGTGATGAGCACAACGCTCTGACCTACTGAGCCAAGGGGCTTTACAAAAAAATAAGTCCCACCAAGATGTCTTCTTCTTATGCAGACTAGAGCTCCGACGACCACTCCTTATCTCATCATCATCAACATGTGCCCTGCCGCATGGCGACGGCGATCATGGCCCACTATACGAATCTATCCCTTGTCGCTGCAAGTACATCTCCCACCCTCTCTGTCCTCAGCCACTCTGCAAGTCCATCCAATATTTTCTCCCCGGGCCTACCTGGTGTTCTCTTTCCCTCCAGCTTTCCTGACGTGACCAGGTGCTCTAATTCCCCTTTCTTCAAATATGTCCTATAAATGTCGCTTATCTTTTTCCTAATCTTCTTTACTAATAATCGTCTTGTGTCATCCTCCATCAAGGCTGTCTCGTTTGTTTTCTTTGCTCTCCTTATCTCATCATCATCATTATCAGGTGCCTTGCCGCATGGCGTTGGCGATCATGGACTTCCATCTGTCTCTATCGCTTGTTGCCCCAAGCATCTCCTCCACCCTCCTCGTCTTCAGCCACTCTGCAAGTCCGTCTAGCATTTTCTCCCTGGGTCTACCTGGTGCTCTCCTTCCCTCCAGCTTTCCCGTTGTGACCAGGTGCTCCAAATCCCCCTTCCTCATAAAACGGCCTATAAATGTTGCCTGTCTTTTCCTAATCTTCCTTAAGAGTGATCTACTTGTGTCTGCCTCTATCAAGACTGTCTCGTTTGTTTTCTTTGTTGTCCATGGAACTTTCAACATTCTTCTTAGAAACCACATCTCGGCTGCCTCAATCTTGCTCTGGCTTTGCTTGCCGACTGTCCACGCCTCACATCCGTACAACAAGCAAATAAATTCATACAAACGCAGAGAGAGCGTATTTTTGCATGTATGACCGTTCTTTATCCCGCCTTAAAGGCAGCCATACTCCGTCTTCGGGGAGCTAAGGAGAGGACAAGGAAGAAACACAAGCGAATGATCTGGAAGGCAAAAACGGAAAAGAGATGTGAAGGAAAAGAGAGCATGACAGGAAAGAGGAACCCCTGACTACTTTTAACCAGACTACACAACTCCTGTGGTTTCAAACCCGGAGGGAAGGCGGGGAGAGGGGACCTTAATTTCTGTATTCGCGGTACCCCACTGGGGGAATCAAGATGATATGGAAATGGGATTTCTGGAGCCAGAGAATCAGTACAGTGCACATTACTATACTATGGTATCCGCTGAAATCTGATGCTTGTTGAGCATTATTTTACTTTGTCGTTCGTGGGCCGTGCGATCCCCCACACGCATTGGAATGCACGAGTTGGCTTTTACGTGTATGCCGTGTTTTTTTTTTCCTTCCTTTCTTTCTTTCTATTTTTCTTTGTTGATTTTCTTTTTTTCTTTTCTTTTTTTTTCTTTTCTTTCTTTTTAACCCAGCCATTCAGGCACTGGCACACAACCAACAGAGCTCAAGGAATGTGGTGAATAGTTCTTAAGTACAGAGCCCAGATGACTCCTGAAGGAGTTAAAGCAGAAGTAAAAAAAAAATGATTTAGACAGTCATACTCCATTTCGGGGGGGGGGGGGGGGGGGGGGGGGCGTTCATGCTGGATGTTTTCGTGTTTCCATAAGTCATCGAACAATTTTTACCCTTCAGGTTCAGTTTCTCAAGATGACGTCTCCGCGCACGAAATGAATTTCCATATGCACTAATGTCACAAGTCCCATGTAATGAAGACCCAGAATGATCACGGCACAAGCCTTAAGCCTGCACATAAATCCATGAGCTGGCCAGGTCCTGAGGCCCTACCTAGTGTATGGAGAAGATCCCAAATGATCATGGCACAAACCTTAAGCCTGTACATAAATCCATGAGCTGACCAGGTCCTGAGGTCCTACCTAGTGTATGGAGAAGATCCCGAATGATCATGACACAAACCTTAAGCCTGCACATAAACCCATAAGCTGACCAGGTCCTGAGGTCCTACCCAGAGTAATGGAGAGGAAGATACTGAACGATCATGGAACAAACCTTACGCCTGCACATAAACCCATGAGCTGGCCTGAAGCCCTGACCAGGATCCGCTGAGCATGATGGTTGTTTCCATGTCCAATAACTACCGACCAGTGTTCTGCTGTGTATCCACATGAAGGGGGTTCAGGCACTGGCAGGTCTGCAGACCTGTGGACTAATAATATGACATAATTCCCACACCCGTTGCCTATCTTTCTCTTACTCCCTCCCACCTTCTCTCTGTGAATCTGTTCTTTCTTCCATATCTCTCTCTCTGTCTCGGTGTGTGCTTTGTTTCAGGGAAACTACGTTATCATGGCTATGTCTGGGTCAGGATCGAACCCCAGACCTTCAGATTGGAAGTCTGACGTACTATCTACTGAACTACCACGCCTGTCAGACTCAAATGAGGACAAGGAAGGGGCGATAACATTGTGGCGAGGGATCCCACGATTTTGGAGTTTAGCAGTTCGTTCATAAGAGATTAATCGCACTCGCACAATTCCATATAGATTCCATCCAAATCCTCCAGCTATTATCTGGCAGACTCCCTGAGCCGGCCCAAAATCCAAAGATCCTGAAATGGGCAGGGAGAACGGGGGCTGGGGTGGGTGGGTGGAGGGACCTATGAAACACTCGATTCTCTAAGCTGACACCACCAGAATGACGGAAACATTACGATGGACAAGCGAACTCGCCTGTTTTGTTTTTAATGTTGCCGGCTGGGATTGAACTCAAGATATCAGATCTTGAGCCCCAGGTTCTGTCAAACAGAGTAAAGACACACAGCAGGGTGGTGGGGTGACGATGGTACGAGGGCGGACCAAGAGCTCAGTAGGCGTCGGGAGGCCATGTCAGAGACATTGATACGGAGATAGGTAACTTATTCTGCGATAAATTCTCTGTTTCTGTCTCCCTCTCTCTTGCCTCTCTCTCGCTTCCCCTCTCTCTCTCTCTCTCCCTCTCTCTCTATCGCTTCCTCCTCTCTCTCCTCTTCTCTCTCTCTCCCTCTTTCACTCCCTCTGTACTCTCTCTCTCCCCGTCTCCTCCTTCCCTCTCTCTCCCTCCTTCCTCCTTCCTCTCTCTCCTCCCCCCTCCCCCTCCCCGTCTCTCTCTTCTCTCTTCCTTCTCTCTTTCCCTCTCTCCCTACTCTCTCTCTCTCCCTCCCTCCTTCCCTCTTTCTCCCTCCACTTCCCCCTCCTCTCTCCCCATCTCTCTCTCTTCTCCCTCCTTCCCTCTCTCTCCTCTCCCTCCACCTACCCCCTCTCTCTACCTGTCCTCTCTCTCCTTCTCCCTCCTTTCCCCTCTCTCCACCTCCCCTGTCTTTCTCCCCGTCTCTCTCTCTCTCTCTCTCTCTCTCTCTCCCATTTCTGCCTCTCTCTCCTACCTCTCTCTCAGTTCTGTTCCCATTTCTAAGCTGCCTCATGACTGACATGATTCCACGCCATCAATTCCAGATCCACAACACACCACCAACCCTCAGTTCAATCAGTACAGTGCTAGAATGGCCACTGGGAGCCAGTGATGTTAAGTCGCCATGGGGCCACCCACTACATATTTCACAGGTTCACAGTTTCTAAGTTTCTCAAACTAAGCGTAGTTGCGCTCGGAATACATTCCATATGCACTGACGTGATATGATGGCACGTGGTGGAAAAGAACCAAAATGATCATGGAATAAGCTTTATCCCTCTGCGTAACCATTCCCGCTGTAAGGTTTTGGGGGTTCTACTTTGCATATTTTTTTGTATCTATTCTTGTATGAAGCAAATTAAAAAAAAAGTGAAAAAGTTTTTTTTAAAAACCGGCTCATTAGCTCACCCTACCTCCCCCCCCCCCTCCCAGAGGAAACCTTGAGTCTCTTTGGCAGAGGTCATCAGTCCCTGTTCTGATCTAACTTATTAAGAACAATGCCTTTGAAGTTGTGGCTGAGTCATCCGAAAAACTAGCGCCCATCCAACCACTTAAGAGCTCAGGGAGGGTGGAAAGGGAGAAAAGTCCCGTTTCAACAGGGAACTGGACCCGGGAATTGTGGCATCCTTGTAGACCCAAAATCTGATATCTCGAGTTCAATCCCAGTACTCAAAATTAAAAACTGGCCTGTCCGCTGCCCATCTGAATGTTTCCATCACTCTGGTGGTGTCAGCAGCGTGAACAGGCCAGTTTTTGAATGTTGAAGACTGGGACTGAACTGGAGATATCAGATCTTCTCCCCCCGCCATCCTCCACCTCCCCATTCCAAGACCTTGCAGGCTCAGCTAGTCTGCCAGATAATTGCTGACAATTTGGGGTACAGCGCATGTGGAATTGTCGGAGTGTGATGAATCCCTCTCAAAAAATTCCAAACCACACACACAGAAAAAGAAAACCACACACACATACACAACTTCAAACTTCTCTCATGTACTGATATCTCTGGACAGACACAGTCCCCTTATTAAGTACCCGCTTTTGCACGTGCCCGCCACGCGCATGCAACGAGAGGAGCCACGTGCCGACACACGGCCCCTGCTGCGCCCTCTCCCAAATCGACAGACGACACAAACACGATGAGCAGATGGGCGAACACCAAGATTGGAGGGGCCGTTCATTAAAAGCTAATTCCGCGGTGGTCACGCACAGGGGCGAGCCACAAGTTACGGAAAGAGTTGGGGTTTGAAGAACACCTGTGGGGCTTGGACATCTTTCTGATGTGTCCTCTTGCTCTCAAAGTAGTACCTGACTTGCTCGTTGTGTCGTCAATGACCCACCCCACTGAGCGGACCGATTCAGTCTGCAATAACCCCTTGCGCTACACAACTCGCGGACCGTTGGTTCTCTTGTAGTTTTATAGTTTGTATGTAGTTTGTTCAAGAGGGATTCACTGCACTCGGAAAACTCCATATGCGCTCCACCCAAATCTGCCAGCAATTATCTGACAGACTTCCGATGCCTGCGCAAAACCTTATGCGCTGGCAAGGTCTTGAAACGGGGAAAGGGGAAAGAGGGACGTATGAAACTTAAGCTGACACCACCAGAATGATGTAAACATTAAGCTGACACCACCAGAAATGATGTAAACATTAAGCTGACACCACCAGAATGATGTAAACATTAAGCTGACACCACCAGAATGATGTAAACATTAAGCTGACACCACCAGAATGATGTAAACATTTCAGATGAGCAGCAAACAGGCCAGTTTTTTTTTTAATGTTGCGGGCTGGGATTGAACTCAAGATATTAAATCTTGAGTCCATGGCTCTGCCAACTGGCCCGTGTAAAAAGTACGTCGGCCGGAAGTCGAACCCCGATCGACTGCTTGGAAGGCAACCATGATAACCGTTACACCACCGACGCTACTTTTGATACAGCCTAGGCTCAAGATGTGATGATACCTCGAGTTCAATCCCAGCCCGCAACATTAAAAACTGGCCTGTTGGCTGCTCATCTTAAATGTTTCCATCATTCTGGTGGTGTCAGCTTAGTGTGTCATAGGTCCCTTTTCCCGCATACCTAAGGACACCAGAACATATACAAAAACGGGCACAAATTACCCAAAATCGCCCCCGCATAATCTCACCTCCCCAGAGCCAAAAATGCACTCAATACCTGTACCCAACTATCAATCCTAAGAAAAAGTTACGTAAGACTTTATTGAACAAACACATACAGGTGAATGGACCAGCAAGGCAGAAAATGATAGGAAGAAATGACAGAAAGCAAAGGAACATGGCAGAAAATTAAAAACACTGGCCTGTTTGCTGCCCATCTTAATGTTTCCATCATTCTGGTGGTGTCAGCTTTAGTGTGTCATAGGTCCCTTCCCACCCCCACCCTTTCCCTGTGGGGATGCCAAGGGCTTTTTCAGTATAAACAGTATCCCCACCTTCTGGAAATTCTGTGCTAGATATTTCTTCTTTTCTGTCACTCTCTTTGTTTCTTTCTTCCTCCTTTGCTTTCTGTCATTTCTTTCAATCATTTTCTGCCTTGCTGGTACATTCACCTGTATGTGTTCAGTAAAGTCTTACTCACTTTGTGTCAGGACTGATAATTGGGTACATGTATTAAGTGAATGTTTGGCTCTACAACAGAAAATAAAAACAAAAATGTAGTAATAGTAATAACTTCTGACTGTTCTTTCAAGATGGTTTATTAGTGTGTGTGTGTGTGTGTGTGTGTGTCTCTGTGTGTGTGTGTGTGTGTGTGTGTGTGTGTGTGTGTAGGTATGTGTGTATACACACACACACACACATATATATATACACATACATATATGTATGTGTATATATATGTATGTATGTATATGTGTGTGTATACATACACACATACACGTGTGTAGTGTGTGTGTGTGTGTGTGCTGCGTGCGTGCGTGTGTGTGTGTGCGTGCGTGCGTGTGTGTGTGTGTGTGTGTGTGTGTGGTGTGTGTGCGTGTAGGGGTGGGGGGGGGAGGGGGCGGAGAGATGTCGTCACTGGATATATAACAAGACCAACAACCAAGTACACGAAAAGTTCCAAGTTCTATTCTCGCCCCTGTCTCCTCTATCAGCCACCCTGTCTCCTGTTACCGGGTAGCACAGGTGTGACAGTACAACAGATAATGAAGTCACGCTATACATGCACGTGCACAACAGACGGTACGCGTGCACTTGGGGGCGGTGGTGGTGTGGGGGGTGGATGGGAGAGGGTGACTGACCATAAGTATCGATACGTCACATCTCCGGGTAGACACTGAGAAACTGTAGAACACAAACGCTAAAAAATAAAAATCCCAACCCTCTTTCCGAACTTTTTTTTTTTCTTTTTTTTTTCTCACAGTTTTCAGTTTACAGTTTCAATGTCAGTTTCCCAAGATGTCTTCGTGCTCGGGCTAATTCCATATGCATTGATGCCAGTGATATCATGTGACGGAGAAGATTCAAAATGATCATGGCAGAAACCTTAAGTCTGCACATAACCCTATACGTTAGCAATTCTTCACCATCCAACTTCTCTCCTTCTGTCTTCTATCTGTCTGTCTGTCTGTCTGTCTCTCTTTTTTGTTTGTTTTGTTTGTTGTTGTTGTTGTTGTTTGTTTTGTTAGGGGTTGGCAAGCATTGGTTTTCACGTGTGTCTGTCTCACATGCTTTCTTAAGCGCTTGACCGGTTGACAGTCGATATTTCATATTTCAGTGCAGTTCATTTTCACAACTTCTTTGACGTTGTACGTATTATGGTTCATCATTTTCACCCATCCCTTGTTTGCTTTTTAATGTTTACTTTATATATAATAATATAGATTTTGTTTAAATGCTTGTTATAATATGTCAAAGCAAGCAAGGACTAGCTTTAAGACAGGTTTCCCCGGTGGGACCCGAATGCAACTATTTCTTGAGTAAAAGTGTTTGTAAGTTCAAGTTTGCAGTCTGTCTGTCTGTTGTTCCCTCTCTCTCTCTTCTCCTTTCTCTCTTTCTTCCCCTCCTCTCCTCTCTCCCCTCTCTCTCCCCCTTCACAAACACACAACACACAACAACACACCACACATATTATGTGTATAGAATAGCAACAAGTTAAAAAAATGGCTTCGGTCAATAACTTTTACCGTTGGAAAATAAAGCATCATTGTCCTTGCCATTGTCATTGTCATTGTCATTGAGAATCTGTCTGTCTGTCTGTCCCTCCCCCCCCCCCCTTCTCTTTTGATAAAAGCAAACCTTCTCCCTCCCCTCCACTCCCTTCCCCCACCAATTCCGTCCGTTCTAACACCCTCCCCTCCCTTTCCCCCCCCCCCCCCACCCTCCCCACCCTCCACCCCGGCGGCAGGCAGGTAGGACAGGTGAGGTTACGTTTGGGTGCACCCCATTTTAAACAGCGCAAACTTCCGTCCCCCACCCTCCCTCCCTCCCTCCCTATCCCCCACCCCCCCCTTCACCCCCCCAACGGTGCCAGAGCGTTTATCAGATCTCGTTCCCTCTTCCCCAATTTCTTCTTCGCCTTCCCCTACCCCACCTGCCGTCCCGGCCACCCCCAAAACAGCGGGTAGATTGCGCATGCCAAACCAGCCGACCTTGCTTTTTAATGGAAAACCGTCATTAAGTGGACTTTTGGGTCCTGGTTAATAGAACCGGTAATGTTACACGGTTATGAGGTGCGGACCAGTCAACAAGCAAAGGGCCACAACAAGATTGAGGCAGCCGAGATGTGGTTTTCTAAGAAGAAGTTGAAGATTCCATGGACCGTAAAAGAAAACAACGAGACAGCCCCTTGAAGGAGGTCAACCAAGAAAAACTTTAAAACAAAAAATAAGATTCTGAAAAGACAAGCAATATTTTTTAGGACACGTATGAATGAGCCAAGAAATTAGAGCACCTATCGTGCATGTCCTATATATGACGGAGGAAGAATGGTGGCAGAATGGTTCAGACTACGCCTGCCAACAACTAAACCCGGGTTTTCCAGGGTTTGTTTCCCCCGCGTTGAGGCCTCGACTTTTCTCCCATTTACCAATTGAAGGGAACAAAAAAACGGGTTCCATTCCCCCCAGCGCCCTCCCCTTGAAAGCCAATTAGCCTTGTTGCCTTTCTGAAGTTTTGGTCAATGAAAGTAAAGAAAAGTAAAGAAAAGGTAAAGTAAAGCCAAGCCAAGTCAAGCCAAGCCAAGCCAACCAAGCCAAGTAAACCAAGTAAAGTAAATGAAAAAATTGAGTGGGCCCTGCACTGGGGGCGACGCGCCCCCTCAACGGAGAGAGCACCCCGATTTTTTAATATGGAAAATCCACGGGTCAAAAAGAAATGAATATAAAAAGGGGAAGGGGTTTGGAGCACCTGGGTCACAACCCGGGAAAGCTGGAGGAAAGAGAAACACCAGATAGACCCAGGGAGAAAATGCTAAACGGATTTTGCAGAGTGGCTGAAAACGAGGAGGGTGGAGAATGTTTGGGGCAACAAAAAAGAGACAGATGGAAATACTATCGCCAACGCCATGCGGGAAGGGCACCTGATGATGGATGAATGATGATATGGGAAGTTTAATAGGAATAGAAGAAACACAAAAAGGAATATGGACCATCAGGTGGACAAGGCCCGCCAAACAGCCCTGGTCCCCCACTCTTACAGGATAGGTCTTTTGGACTTTGGACGGGAGTTTCATTCAAAAGGGATTCATAGCGCTCGGACAATTCCATAAACGTTTCCCACCTAAATTCGCCAGCAAGTATCTGAAAACTCCCCGAGCCTGCGCAAAACCCTATGAACAAGCGAGGTCTTAAAATGAGGAGGGGATGGGACCTACAAAACACTGAACTAACGCCACCAAATGACAGAAACATGAAGATTGGCAGGGAACAGGTCATTTTTTTAACGTTGTGGCTGGGACTGAACTCGAAGGCCGGCCCCATAGCCATTGTTTGGGCGTCGGATTTCACATGCTAATGGTCGTGGGTTCGAATCCCCGGCTGCGCTTACTTAAAAGTGACCTCCTCACTGTCCCATTTTAAAAACATTGTTGTTCTGGTGGTGTCCCGTATAGGATTGGATAGTCCCCCCCTTCCCCTACTTCCCCTGGCATGGTTTATCCCCGTCGGCCATGTCACCTGAATGGGGGTCGACGTAAACACTGAACTCGGAAAAAACATATGTGAACAAACTCCAAATTCCATTACCCAAAAAATATTCTGCAAGGCCCTTTTTGACGAAAAACCAATCGTGTGGAACAAAGCCTCCTGCAGCCCCTAGCCCATGAGCTGGGGAGGGATAACCCTACAGAAAACATACAGCGCGCACCAGTAAACACCAGGCTTTGCCCTGGCAGACACCTGCAAATGCCAAAATCAAACATCATCAAGTGCCTTGCCACGTGGCGTTTTTGGGGATCAGGCCCTCCATTGCACTGTCCCTTGTTGCCACAAGCACATCTTCCCCCCCCTGTCCTCGGGGCCATTCTCAAGCCCCCCCCCAATTTTTTCCCTCAGTCTAGGGGGTGTTCTCTTTCCCTCCACTTTCCTGTTGTGACTACGTGCAAAAATTTTTCCCCCTTTCCCCATAAAATGGCCTATAGCTTCCAGGGAACTAAAAAACATTTTTTTTAAAAAAACCACATCTCAGCTGCCTAAATCTTGTTAGGGCTTTGCTTGCTGGCCCCTGGGCCCAAAAACCCGAAAACTTTACGTCTATATCAAATTCAAGAACCCCCTTGGGGGTTTTTTAATTGATGGGCATTTGTTGGTAAGAAGGCTTTCGTCTTTTTGAATATTTTTTTTTTTTGGGGCCCGATTCTCCCTGGGCTTTTTCGACGTGCATTCCCGTCTGGTGAAATGATCTTTCCCCAAAGACTTTTAAAAACCCTTATAAACCCCTGTCAAAGGGGTTGTGCCTTTTGGCCAAAGAAAGCAAAAAAACTGTTTATACAGCCTACCCCCCCCAAAAAGGGAACCTAACTGTTGGGGAAAAACATTTACCATTAAAAACCCCGGGGCTTTCCCGCTCAGCGTCTTAAACACACCCGGGGGGCTCTTCACCCACCGAGAAATATGCCCCACCCATCCAACATTCAGGCCGCGCCGCGGGGGGAGGCAAAACGATCAAAAGCTCAAAACGTTCTTCTCGGCAGCGTCCCGGGCCCCCCGGGGGTTTTTTAAAAAACTATTTACCGGTGTCTTTTTCCCCCCAAGCTCCCCCGGGGGGGGTGGCCAGCGAGGGGTCCCTTTCACCGATTGAGGGGGGGGGGGATGACACCGTCCTGGGAACCTCCGCCGATTTTTCCCCCCATTGCTCCGGGTTTGGGGGTTTACTTTTTCCCCAAAGGGGGGTCTAACATTGAAAGTGGGGGGGGGGGAAAACAGAAGGGATAGAAGACACAGAGAGAGGGGAGAGAGAGAGAGACAAAGGGAGGGAAAAGGGGGGGAGAGAGAGAAAAGGGAGGGAGGGGGAAAAACATGAAATTAACCCTTTTTCCCCGGGGAAAAGGTTTTTTCTCATGGGCAAACCCTTTAAATTTTCTCCCTTTTAATTTGTAAAAATATATATAAATATAAAATATGTTGTTGTTTTAAAATAAAAATGAAAACATGCATTAGTATGTAGTATTTAGTATGTATTTTAAAACATGCATGTTTTGTATTATTTTTTGTATGCATGTATGAAAGTAGTATGTATTGCAATTAACATTTATAAAAAATAAAAAATAATATATTTAAATGATATAATAGTATATATTTTTAAAATAAAACCCTTGTGTGTGTGGGGGTGGTTTTTGGTGGTGTGGGTTTGTGTGTGTGTGTGTGTGTGTGTGGTGTGGTGGTGTGTGTGTGTGTGGTGTTTGTGTGTGGGTTTGTGTGGGGTGGTGGGGTGAAAGGGCACGGGGAAAAAAAATTTAAAAATGAACAAATAAGAACACCAAAAGGAGGGGGGAAAACAAAAAAAAAGATAGAAAACGAAATTTGATACGAACACACAAAAAGCGAATACACATTTTAAAAATGCCCCGCGGGGGCGTGCGTCCCAAAGTGTGTGGAAAGGGGCGTGTGGCAGCGTGTTGTCATGTCTCAAAAATAACAATCAAAACCCCACCCAAAAACAAAAAAAAAAAAAAGAGATGGAATGGAGAGGGGAGAAAGGAGAGAGACAGACAACAGAAGAGAGAGAGGAGAAAAAAAGAAGAGAACAGAGACATAAGAGAGACAGAGAGAGACAAGAGAGAAGAGAAGGGAAAAACAAGAGAAAGAGAAGAGACAGAGAGAGAAGAGAAGAAAGAAGAGAAGAGAGAGAGAGAAGAAGAAAAAAAAGAAGAAGAAAACACAGAGAGGGGCGAGAGAGAAAGAGAGACAGGGGAAAAAGAGAGAGAATGAAGAGAAGAAGAGAGGGGGGAGAAAAAAAAGAGAAAAGAGAAAGAGAAAGAGAGAGAGAGAAGAGAAAAAAGGAGAGAGAGAGAAGAGGAAAAAAAGAAAAGAAGAGACAGAGATGGGAAACAAAAAAAAAAAGGGGAGGGGAAAAAAGAAAGAAGACAGAGACAAAGAGGGGCAGAGAAAAAACACCCGAGAAATGAGACAAAGAGGGACAGAGAGAGGGGCAGACCGATACAGAAACAAAAAAAAGATTTATAACCAACAGCAGGAAGAAGTTATTATCCGCAGGACAGAAAAAACAAACACAGAAAAGATGGCAGAGGTAGGTGGGGTTTGAAAAAATGCAAAGACACCTACAACTGCCACATGTCAAAAGGGGAAAAAAATTTCAAGGAGATAGAGCAGATGGAATCCAAATCCCCAAAAGCCATGCGGCCCAAAGGGCCCCGGATGATGATGATGATTCCGAGTTTTATTTGGGGCATCAGCCTTCATTTGTAATTTAAAAGTTTTTTTTTTAAACCCCATTGATGGGGAGGATGTAGATTTACTTCCCTTTTGGGGGTTTTTTAAGATTTATAGAAATTAGTCCTTTATCGTGTTTTTTTTTATTTCATTGTTTTTGGGGGGCTGTTTTATTTATGAAAAAAGGATACTGCCACTTCTACGAACTGAGAAGTTACTGGGGGAGCTACCGCCACAAAGTTACTTAAAGACAACGACAATAGCTATAGCTGTGGGCCCACTTTTAAATGTATGCTTTTTTGGCCAGTTAAAGGGCATGGCTTAAAAGCTTCTGCTGAAACGCGGGGGCGGGTTCGACCCTGAGCGGGCCAAAATTTTTTTTCTCATTTTGGCGACTTTTAACAAGATGGGGGCCCAAAAATTCCAACCCGAGTTCCAAACCCAGCCTCAACATTCCCCCCGGGGGGGATACCGGGGCTCTTTTTTCATATAAATGGTACCCCCCCTTTTTGGGGAAATTTTTTTTGCTGAAATTTCCTTTTTTTGTCATTCTCTTTGTTTTTTCCCCTTGGGGTTTTTTTTTTTTGGGTTTTTTTTCTCTCTTTTTATTATTTTTTCCCCTTTTCTGGCCCCCTTCACGTCGTGTACATTATACTTTTTTCCCCGTAGAATTGAAAATTTTGGGGACATGCTTTGGGGGTTTTTTTGGGTGAACGGAAATAAAAAAATACCCAGAAGAAATTTTTTGGGGAACCCCGGCCCCCAAATTTTTTTGATTTTTTTGAGTCCTTAGTTTTGTTTACATTTTATACAAGTATGTTTTTTTACATCCCCCCCCCCCTCCCCCGGTGAAAAAATTTTGGGCGAAGGGGGGAAACCCCAGGGGCACCCCCTTTTAAATTTGGGCAGCCTTAAATTATAGCCAAATGTTTTAAAGTGCTTACGAAACTATTTTTTTCCCCGGAAATTTTTTTCAGTAAGAAATTATACCCCCGGTTTTTCTCGAGCAGTCGGCGGGTTTTAAAAACAATATCAAAAAAAAGATTCTAAATCATCATCATCTCGGGGTCCCTTTCCACATGGGGGTTGGGGTTTTAAGGGTTTTTCCCTCTGTCTCTTATCTCTTGTTGCCTCAAGCACCCTTCCACCCCCCCTGTTTTTAGCCACTCGCAAGTCCGTCTAGTATCTTCTCCCTGGGTCTCCCCGGGGGCTCTCCTTCCCTCCAGCTTTCCCCTTGTGACTAGGTGCCAAATTTTTCCCCCTTTTCCCCCAAAAAAAGGGCCCAATGAATTTTCCCCTGCCTTTTTAATCTTCCTTTGAATACTACTTGTTCTGCTCCATCAAAAACTTCTCTTTTTGTTTTCTTTGTTTCCCCAGGGGAATTTTTAAAATTTTTCAAAGAAACCACATCTCGGTTTGCCTCAACTTGCTCCCGGTTTTTGTTTTTTGACTTCCCCCACGCCTCGCAACCGTACAACAGTTTTTGGTTTTCTATATAACTTTTAAAAAAATCTCTTCCTAAATTTAATTAAAGGGGTTTTTTTTGGTAAGAATGCTTTCCATCCTCTTGAATTTTTTTTTGGGGTTGGCCCATTCTGCTAGCTACCCTCTTGATGGCATTGCCATCTGGGAAAATGATCTTTCCCCCATATTTATATTTATCAACCGATAAAATATCAAGGAAGAATTTTGTTTTTAAAAAAATTTTTTACACACGGGGTACCTGGGTTTTTATGCTCTCATCTCAAAGTCTACCTTTGTTGGGGGTTATCTTTAAATTTTTCATTATCATATTTTTTAAAGTCCACCGACGCGCAAAAACCCAAAACAGGATTTTTAAAGAACTCAACCCCCTTTTAAAACCCCAAACAAAAAAACCCCAACAACAAAAAAAACAAAAAAAAATGAGAAAAAAAAAGGGGGGACCTGAGATGATGAAGACTAATGCCAAAAAATTCCCAAATACCAAGAGGAAAGAAAAAAAACTTTGTAGTGCAAAAGAACCATAACATATGGAGTAAAAAACACTAAAATAGGGGGGTTTTTAGTTTAAAAAAAAGGTTAAAAGGGGGGGTTAAACACACTTTTTAAAAAATCCAAAAAGCGCCCTCCTACATCTCCCCGCAACTTTTTGGCAGCCCCCCCGACTTGCAAAGAAAAACTCAAACGCACTGGCTGGGGGATAACATTTTTTTTTGGGGGGGGGGGAGAGAAGGGACCCCTGAAAAAATAGCACACACCACCAAAATGATGAAAACATTAACCCTATGACTCCCCACCATATCCACGAGCCGCTAAAAAAAAAAAACCCTTTTACATTTTAAAAAAAAAAAATCCCCCCGTTTAAAAACCCCCGACTCCCGCACCCCCCCTCCAAGTCAAAAACCAAAACCCCCGGGCCCCCACTTTCTGCCGGAAAAGGTGAATAGGGGCAGGGGAAACAAAGAGTTAAAGTTTTTTTCTTTTTTTTAAAACGGGGACAAAGCAGGATGCTGGTGGGCGTGGTGCTGGAGTCAAAAGTTTAGATGGACACGGGAAAAGTCCAATTTAAACGTTACGGGCTAGGATTGAAATCGAATATCGGGTCTTTAGCCACCTCTAAACAAAGAACCAACAAACCTGCCGTTTTTAAGACTAGAACCAATGAAACCGGAAAAAAACCCAAACCCCAAAAAACCGAACCACATGATTTTTTTTTGGGGGTAACCTACCCCCAAGGATGGGCCACATACACAGTGGGGGGAAAAAGACGGCCAAGTCCCTTTGGGCCCCCTTTTTTTCCCCTGATTGCCGGAGTTTTTAAAAAACCCCGAAGTGAAAAAGTCTTGAAAAAGTGATCAACCTTAAAGAAAACAGGGCACAATAGGGGTGCTATTTTCCCCGTCTGTCTGTCTGTCTTTTCTCTGTCCCCAGTCCTTCCCCCCCGCTCTCTCTCTCTCTTTTCTCTCTGTCTCGTCCCCCTGTCTCTCTGTCTCCTGTCCTCTCTCTCTCTGTCTGTTTCCCCCCCTCCTCTCTCTTCTCCCCTCTTTTTCCCCGCTCTCTCTCCCCCTCTCTCTTTTTGGGGTCGAAGCGCCCGCTGTATGTAAGTGTGAGTGCGTGCGTGTGTAATGTGGTGTGTGCGTGTGTGCGTGCGTGCGTGCGTCCCCCCTATATGTTGGTGTCCGTGTGATATATATATATATATAGATATATAAAACACACACACATGTATATGTTTATGTAAAAATATAATTTATAAATAAAAATTTTAAAAATTTTATACAAACATAAAGTAATAATTTTTTTTATTAATATATTACATAATATTTTATTGTTTTTGTGTGTGTGCGCCGCGCACGCGTGTTTTGTGTGCGTGTTTTTTTGGGGGGGTGGTGTTGTGTGTGTGTGTGCGGCGCGCGCGCGCGTGGTGTGTGGGTTTTGTGTACCTCCCCAAAACAAACTAAACCAAACGTCTATTTGTGAAAGAGAACAAAAAACCAACATAGGGGGCTTTCTGCCCCCACCACGGGGAAAATAATAAAAAACAACAACAATAACAATAACAATAACCAAACCATAACAACCCACAACAAAAAACCAAAAAGTTTTACAAAAGGATAGAAGAACAGTCCCCTGAGAACTTTACGGGAAAAAAAAGGGTATACCAAAACCTCGAATGGGGTGACGATGGGGATGATACAGGGGCGGGGGGATAGCGGGGTGGGGGACCCGGATAATGATGATGGTGAAGATGATGAAAAAGGAGGGTGATGGGGCAGGGGGGGGGGAGGGGAAAAAATGGTTTGGCGATGGTTGATGATGGTTGTGGCGAGGTGTTTTTGGGCGATGGGCGGGGGAAAAAATACGAAAAGTGGATGGGATGTCGGTGTGATGAGGTGATCCCTGACAGAAACGAAAATGACACAATGAAAGGGGATGACAATTTTGAAAAGAGATGACGATAGAGTTTTTTTGACGATGGTTTTATCTTAGGGTTTGGGGGTTTGGGGTTTTTTTAAATGAGATGGGGGACAAAAAAAGAAATGATGGGGGCGACACGACATTTGTGACGATAGAAAAATGATATAACGACATAGTCAGATTGACGAATAGGGGAACAAAAAATGATGACACAACGATGGGTGAAATGATGACGATACGATGGATTGTGGTGACAGTTGACAACAATCGCAGCGGGACAGTGCAACGCCGCTCCTGGTGATAATTTGGGAGTGGAGGGGGTGAGAAGGAACGGGGGGGGGGGAAAGGGGGGGGGGTGGAGGAAGGGGACGGAGGAGGGGGAGGACAGAAAGGGGGGGGAGGAGGAAGGAGGGGGGGGGAGGTGGTGGGGGGGAGCAGTTGAAGCCGCGGCAAAGAGAGCTAGAGCGCAGTTAAGGCAATTTCGGGAAAACGGAGGGGTCAAAATTTTTTCCCCCATTTTTCCCCACCTCCTCTCCTTATCTAATTAGCCCCGGGTCATCAATTTTTTAAAAGGGGGAAGGGGGAAACATATCACCCCCGGGGACCGACTCTTCCTCGCTTTCGCATCTCTTCTCTCTCGCTCGTCTCTTCTCCCTTTTCTCTTTCTCTTGCTCTCTCTTTCTCTCTCCCTTCTCTCCCCTTTCCTTCTCTCCCCTCTCTTTTCTCTCCTCTCCTCGGAGATAAGAGGTGAGGGGGGGGGGGGGGGGGGGGGAGGCAAGGAGGTGAGAGCGGCAAAATTTGGACCCGGGGAAAAGGGCGTCCGTTTTGTCGAGGCGGCGTGGAAAAAATTAGGCTTGGTTTAGCCAACTGTCGAAGCGCGAAAACATTGTCCATACCCCGACCTCTCTCTCTCTCTCCCCCCACCCCTCTTCCCCCCCCCCACTCCCCCCCCCCCCCCCCCCCCTTTTTTTTTTTTATTTTCCTTTCCCTTTTTTCCCTACCTACCCTTTGCCAATTTTGACTTGTACTTATGCCCGATCGTGTTGTTCGGTTGTCCCCGTGTGAGTGCGTGTTGTGTTTTGGAGAGAGAGAGAGAGAAAAAGAGAGGAGAGAGAAAAGAGAGAGAGAGAGCAGAAAAAGACAGACAGACAGGAGAGACAGAGAGAGAGAGAAGAGACAGAGAAGAGAAAGAGAGAAAAGAAAAAAAAAAAGAGAGAGGGTGTGTGATGGTGTGGTTTTGTGTGTCGTGTGTTGTTGTGTTTGTGTGTGTTTGTGGTTTTGTGGTGTTGGTGTTTTGTGTTTGATGTGGGTTTCGGCTTTTGTTTGTGGGGTGTGTGTGTTTTAAAAAAATCGTGTTTTTGTGTAGTGTATTTGTGTGTGTGGGTGTGTGTGGTGGTGTGTGTGTGTGTGTGTGGTGTGTGTGTGTTGTGTGTGTGTGTGTGTGTGTGTGTGTTTAAAAAAAAGTCTGTGTTTTTTTTGTGTTTTTGTGTTTGTGTGTGTGGTGTGTGTGTGTGGTGTTGTGTGGCGCCGCGCGCGCGTGTTGTGGGGTTTTAATGTATGTGTGTGTGGTAATGCGTGTAAGTGTTTGTGTGAGTCTGTTGTGTGTGCTTATCTGTGTGTGTGTTTGTTTTGCGTTCGTGTCGTTTTTGTTATGTTTGTTGTGTGTTTGTGGTTTTTTTGTGTGTGTGTTTTGGGGGGGGTTTTGTGCATGTTTTTTATGTGTTTGTGTATGTGTGTTACGAAGGGGTGTGCGGTGTTTGTGCATGTGTGCGTGTGTTGGATATATTGTGTGTGTGGCAACTCCTCTCTCCCCCTTTTATCCTCTGGTGGCGTTGTTGTCTGTCTTGATTTCTTTGTCGTCTTTGTTTTTGTTTTTTGTTAGTTTCGGTTCTCCGAACAGCTATGGACCAAAATCCAGTTGAGTTCAATCCCAGCCCGAAAATCAAAAACGCTTTGGTTTCCGCCCCCCCCCCCCCCCCGCCCCCAATATTTTTCCCTCATTCGGGGGGGTCAGCTTGTGTCACAAAATCCCTTTCCCTCTTTTCCTCCTCTCCCTACTTCTTTTTTCTTTTTTTTTTGTTTAAAGCCCCGCCGACTGCGCGAGCCATATCAGGGAAAAACCCCTTCAAATACATAAAACTTTAACAGGAAAAAAAAAAAAAAAAAAAGAAAATTAAGTCATAATCAATGCATTCGCGCACATAATCAAAGGACATGCCCCCGGCGTAGGACCATTCCGTCCGATATATTTGCAAAAGGGGAGATTTAAAAAAACACCCCTGAATACAAAAAGCATACATAAAACCCAAAAAACATATATAAAAAAAAGGCATAAACTACCTAAAATTGCTTCGCTATCTCACCTTCATAGAGCCAAAAATGCACTTAACACCTGTACCCCAGTTACCCAATCCGAAAAAAAGTACGTAAGACTTTATCAAAAAAAATACAGGGAATGGACCATTAAGGCAGAAAATAAGTAGAAATACAGAAAGCAAGGTAACAAGGCAAAACAAAGAGAGTGACAAAAAGAGGAAATTTTCTAGCACAAAAATTTCCAGAAGGTGGGGGGGGGGGGATACTAATTTATACTGAAAGAGCCCCCGGCAACCCAAAGGGGGGATCTCCCTACTTCAAGACCTTCGCCAGCACGCATGGGGTTTGTGCCCAGGGTCAGAGAGCTCCCTACCTAACTGCCGGCAGATTTGGGTGGAGCGCATATGGAACTCTGAGTGCGATAAACCTCTCGTGAACGAACTCGGAAGAGTCCGAACTGTCTCCCCGTCGCGGCGGCCTGTCGGACGCGGCATTAGTGTCACCGAGCTGTCACCCCCGCGAGTCCTTTTCGGCGAATCTGTTGTACCCCATCCGCGGTCATTCAGGGCCTCGCGTCATGGCCCCTCTTGTCGGGGGGTTTTGTCGTGGCATGAAGCCACGCTTGGGTCTTTCATGGCGTTACTGACACACCCTTTGTCATGGCGTTACTGACACACCCTTTGTCATGGCGTTACTGACACATATCTTTTTTGTCATGGCGTTACTGAACATTCCTTGTCATGGCGTTACTGACACATATCTCTTGTCAGGCGTTACTGACACATCTCTTGTCATGGCGTTACTGACACATCTCTTGCATGGCTTTACTGCACATCTCTTGTCATGGCTTTACTGACCATCCTAAGGCTTTACGACACATCCTAGTCATGGGGTTACTGACACATTCTTGTCATGGCGTTACTGACACATCTCTAGTCATGGCGTTTACTGACACATCTCTAGTCATGGGGTTACTGACACATCTCTTGTCATGGCGTTACTGACACATCTCTTGTCATGGCGTTACTGACACATCTCTTGTCATGGCGTTACTGACACATCTCTAGTCATGGCGTTAGTGACACATCTCTTGTCAGGGGGTTACTGACACAAAATCTCTTGTCATGGCGTTAGTGACACATCTCTTGTCATGGCGTTACTGACACATCTCTTGTCATGGCGTTACTGACACATCTCTTGTCATGGCGTTACGACACATCCCCTGTCATGGTATAACTGTCACATCCCCCCTGTCATTATTATCACATCCCCTGTCATTACTGTCACATTCCCTGTCATTATTGTCACATTCCCTGTCTTTAAACTGTCACATTCCCTGTCATTACTGTCACATTCCCTGTCATTATTGTCACATCCCCTGTCATTACTGTCACATTCCCAGTCATTACTGTCACATCCCTGTCATTATTGTCACATCCCCTGTCATTACTGTCACATTCCCTGTCATTATTGTCACATCCCTGTCATTATTGTACAAATTCTCTTGTCATTGGCGTTAGTGACACACTCTTGTCATGGCGTTACTGACACATCTCTTGTCATGGCGTTACTGACACATCTCTTGTCATGGCGTTTCTGTTTTTGAGTTGGTTCCAATCCTATCTAGTCGATCGCACTCAAACTGTCTGTGTGAAGGGTGTTTCTTCTGAACCATCTGTTCTGTCTTCCCGGGTCCCACAAGGGTCTGTTCTGGGACCCATGCTTTTTGTGCTGTATGCGTCACCTGTGTCCGATGTCATCGTCGTAAACGCCATGTCACATGAGAGCTTCGCTGATGATACTTTAGGTTCAAACAGTCGGCTTCCATTAATGAAATTGATGGGCTGATGGCTCGGACGCAGGGGTGCATTTCAGACCTGAAGGTATGGATGACACAAAATAAACTTCAGCAAATGATGACAAAAAAGGAACTCCTCCTAGCTTGCCCAAGAAATTTCTCAGCCAACCATCTTTGCCCACTTCTCTTGAAATGGGCAATATCACAGTTCCCTTTTCTTCCGCTGTTCGCAGTCTTGGGTCACTCTTGACCAAACCCTCTCTTTTCAGCAACACATCTCAAATGTTTGTAGAAGTGCTTACTTTGAACTTCGGAAGATTTGCTCTGTCCGCCACCTCCTGTCTGCTGACGCTACTAAAACCTCTAGTCTGTGCTTTCATCTTCTCTAAACTTGATTTTTGCAACTCTCTTTTGGCTGGACTTCCTAAAATCTCTTACATAGACTTCAACGAATACAGAATAATGCCGCCCGTCTGGTTTGTAGGTCCTCTTAATTTGAACATGTCTCTCCTTTGCTTCACTCACTTCACTGGCTTCCCATCTCAGACAGGATAGATTACAAAATTTCTTCACTGACCTACCATGCTGTCTCTGGCACTGGCCCTGAATACCTCTCTGAACTTGTTCACATTTACATCCTTCTCGCTCTCTCCGCTCTTCACTGACAAATAGACTTCTCCGCATTCCCTCTGTGAGGACAAAAACTTATGGCCAAAAGATCTTTCTCTTTCCAGGCTCCCACTACGTGGAATACCCTACCAACTCCTCTCAGGCACGCAGAGTCTATTACCTCTTTCAAACCTCACTCAAAAAAACATCCCGTTTCGTGCTGACTTCTCCTCTTCGTGGTGCTTCTTCTTTATGCTTATGATTTTTGACAACCTGCGATCGTGTATGTTGTGTGTG
>JAPXFY010002700.1:0-20000 GCA_030674185.1 Monoplex corrugatus
TTGTAATCTGACAATCCTTTATGCGCTCCAACAAATCTGCCATCTGCTGTCTGACAGACTATCTAAGCGTGCGCGTAGAACTGTATGCGCTGACAAGGTCTTGAAGGGGGGGGGGGGGGTGGAGGACAACACCTATGAGACATTCGACTGACACCGCCAGAATGATTAAAACATAAAGATGGAAGGTGAACTAGCCAGCTTTTGTTTGTTTGTTTACTTGTTTGTTTGTTTACTTGTTTGTTTGTTTGTTTGTTTGTTTGTTTGTTTGGGTTTTTTTATGTTGCAGTCTGGAACTGGACTCGAGACATCAGACTTTGAGATCCAGGGGTTCAGTTCCAAGAGCCAGCCAGCCCGCTCAAAAAATGACAGATAGAAATAGCACCCTAAACTACACGCACACACACGCACACGCACACACACATGCACGCACAGACGCACACAAACGCACTCACACGCGCACACACGCACACACGCACACACACACACACACACACACACACACACACACGTATACACGTATGCACGCACACATGCACACTAACACTAACTTCTTTTCCTGAGGATTAACCATTTCCAAGTATCCTCTTCACTCCTCATGTATCCTCCCTTTTTTTTTTTTTTTTTTTTGGTCTAAAATCACTTTAGTGACTAGACATTAAATGAAAGACCACCACCACGTACGCACGCACACACTTGCACGCACTCACTCACATATGCACGCACACATGCACACTAACACACGCAAGCACCCACACACGCACACACGCACACACTTAAGCACACTCGCACGCACGCACGCACACACGCACTTGATACCGAATCCTTCACTTACCCAAACCCTGTGTGGTAGCAGATCTTCACAACAATATCGATGTAAAAGAAACACAACGGAGAACAAGCCAACCTACACGTTAGCGCTACAGATCTATTGGTTACCTTCGCATTCGTTTTCATAGACAACAAATGTCTACGTTGGAGGCCAGCCCATGAAGATTAGAGTATTTACGTCTCCGAGATGGAGGTCGACTGCTACATTGAAATACAAGGGTGAGTCAAAAAGTAATGCTTTTTTCTTTAGTACAGGAACAATTACCGACACAGGAACATGTATCATACATCAAAATGAAACTGGTCCTCTGGGGATCACATCCCTATTGCTCAACACAGTCACCGTTTCTATCAATAGCAATGTTCCACCTTCGGATGAGGGCATGTGTCCCTGCCCCATAAAATTCTGTTGACTGTGCTTGGAGCCATGTCTTCACTGCAGTTTTTACTTCCTCGTCACTGGCATAATGTTGGCCTCTCAATTCCTCTTTCATGGGGCCGAAGAGATGATAGTCTGAAGGCGCTAAGTCTGGTGAGTATGGAGGATGTGGTAAAGTTGTCTACCTGAATGAAGCGATTGTCTCCCTTGTCCTGATGCTTTGTGGTCGAGCATTGTCATGCAGGAGGACATTATCGATTTGCAAGTTGGGTCTCACTCGTCGGATTCTTGCTTTCATCCTCGTCAGGGTCTTAATGTATGCCTCAGACTTTATTGTTTCTCCTCTTGGAAAGAAATCGACCAGAATGACACCTTGAGCATCCCAAAAGACAGTCGCCATGATTTTTCCAGCTGACTTTTCCGTCTTGAACTTTTTCGGTTTTGGTGACGTAGGGTGGCGCCATTCCATTGACTGCCTCTTTGATTCCGGTTCATAATGGTGAATCCATGTTTCATCACCGGTAACGAGCCTTCCAAAGAAGGTGTTGTCTCTTTGACTTTGTTCAAGAAGTTCAGTGCAGGCGTTGACCCTGTCAGTCCTGCGTTCGGTAGTCAGCTCTCTCGGTACCCAACAGGCACACACTTTTGAAAACCCAAGTGATTCGACAACGTTATAAGCACTTCCATGGCTCACTTCAAGGTTTTCTGCCAACTCCTCAAGAGTTATGCGCATATCTTCTCTAATCAGAGCATCTGCTTTTTGCTTTATTGGCAGGATTCACAGAAATGGACGGACGGCCAGAAAGGGGTTTATCGGCTACGCTCGCAGTTCCCACTTTTCATCATTCAGACAACAGACCCACCTGCGAACATTACTATAATCTAAAGTATTCTCCTTATACACATTCTGTAATCGTCTGTGAATGTTCACAGGGGTTTTCTCCCTCAGCAACAAGGAATTCAATCACTGCTCTTTGTTTTTGACGCAGTTCTAAGGGGGCAGCCATTTTAAATTTTCCTCACGAGTCTATGAACCGGAAACATACCAAACAAAATATTTCAGTCAGTAACAGTTATAATCATTTGTAACTGAGCAACATTTCAATTAATTTTATCAAAAACTTCGTCTGATATAAACAAAAAGACATTACTTTTTGACTCACCCTCGTAGATGCTTGCTCCTTCTCACGCTCCTCCGTTTGGTTCGCCCACCCCCCCGGGGAAATGGGACGGACATGTGAGGGACGATTCCAATCGTAAATTTCATTCCACTGATTCTCACCAAAGTTCACCTCCAATTTTGAACTTCCCATCCACATATTTACTCCTCCCAACCCACAGTTTCCGCCAATTTGTCTCTCCCCGAGAGTCTCCTCCCACCCCGTTACGTGTTTCTCCCTATTTTCCATTCTACTTGTACACCTCCCTTCCCCTTAACCTAAAGTTCTCTCCAACTTGTATCCCCCCTCTCTCCACCTTCCTTGAGGTTCCCTTCCACTACCTCTCCCCCCCTCCAAAAGTTTTACCCAAGTTCCTTTCTCTTGTCTCTTTGTCCTGAAGGTTATTTCCCTTGCTCACCTTGCCCTGAAGTTCCCTCCCGCTTGTTTCCCCTTTCCACCCTATTGTTCCCTTACATTTGTCCATCCGCCAACCCCTCCCCCCTCCTGAGAGTTCCCTCGCACTGGTTCTCCTCAAGTGTTTCCCTAGCTCTCCTTGCCCTGGAATTCTTTTCCCCTTGGTTCCCCTTGAAATTCCTTCCAACTTATCCTCTTTTTCCTCCCCCAAATTCCTATTTCTCCCCCTGGTTCCCTTCCAAATTTCCACCCCATGGTTCCCCTCCCAATCGCCCCCCCCCCCCCCCCGACACACTACCCTTGTTTTCGTTCCTCTTCTCACCCGCCCCCCCCCCCCAACCTTAAAATCCTTCCCTCTTGGCCCACTTCCTTCCTATTTTGTACTCCACCTATTACTCCCTGTATTACCTCCACTTAGAGTTCACTCCCATCGTGTCCTCCACCCTGAATTCCTCCCTTTTGTTTTCCTCACCCAGAATTCCCTTCCTTTGGTGCTTTCCAGAGTGCCAACTCCAAAGTTATAGTTAAGTATTTGTAACACTCTACCTAAAACAACAACAAGAACAACAAAAGAAAAAAAAACCCTTCCCCTCTACCCCCCCCCCCCCTTTTGTTCCCTCCCAATTTGATATTTCCTCCACTTCCCTGAAGTTTCCTGGAAGAGTCTTTGCCATATCCTCCCAGCCGGAAGTTCCCTCCCCTTGTTTGCCCTTGAATCCCCCCTCCTACTCCATTGCTTCTCCCAGACTTCCTTCCGCCAACTTCCCTCCAAGTTCCCTCTTTTTGTTTTTTTCCGTTTAATCGCCACAGCCTTTGTCCCCATTCCCAAAGTTTTGACTTTTTGTTCCCCTACCCAAATGTCCCTCCAGTTGTTTCCCCCTATTTAGATTTCCCTCCCTCTGTTCCCCCCACCCTGAGTTCCCTTCCTCTGTTTTCCCCCACCTGGATTTCCCTCCCTCTGTTTTCCTTTTCAACCAGTGTTCCTTCCCTTTGTTTCCATTCTCAACCAGATTTCCTTCCCACTTTTCATCTCCACCCGGAGTTCCCTCCTTTCCTTCCCTCCCCCCCCCCCCCAGTCGGATGTCCCTTCCTCTGTTCCCCAGCCAGAGTTCCCTGCCTCTGTCCCCCTCCCCCAGAGTTCCTTTCCACTGTTTCCCAATCCTGAGTTCCCTCTGTATGTTATCCACCACACATCCAGAGTTCCCTTCCACTGTTCCCCCATCCAGAGATCCCTCCCGCTGTTCTCCACCCCCACCCCCATTCAGAGTTCCCTCCCTCTGTTACCCCCATGGAGTTCACTCCCTGTGTTCCCCCGTTTGTTCTCCCTCCCATCCAGAGTAACCTCCCTTTGCTCTTCCCCCTCCGGAGTTGCTTCGCTCTATTCTCTCTACCACCTGGAGTTGCCTATCTGCATCCCCCGCCGCCCCCCCCCCCAATCCAGAGTTCCCTCCCTCTGATTGAAGCCCTGGAGGAATTTGGCATAGAAAAAAATAACAGTCCTCCTAAATGAAATTTACGACACTGGAAAAATCCCCAAAGATATACTCCTAATCATAATTTAAGGGCCACTTCTTCCTTCCTCTCTAATTTTAAGTTGAAATAATTGACAATGTTTAGAATTGATTCTATGTTTTATTTCATCATTTCCACACCTGTTTTGGAAAAAGAAATTAGCACAATGACCCATTAGTGAACAGCACATGCATTTAAAGGAACATCCCCCCCTTTTCAAAAAACAGAAAGTGTCAGATTTGGCCAATCCGTTTTCAATATCGCGTGTGTCCGCCCCGAGCCTGGATGCATGCTTCACAGCGCCGATGCATCGACCCCACAAGGGTACGGAGTGTGTCCTGAGGGATGGCCGCCCACTCGATCTGCAGGATGTCGACCAGCCTGGCCAGGGTGCCCGGTGGGGGGTGGTTGTCCCTGATGCGCCTCCCGAGCACATCCCAGAGGTGTTCAATTGGGTTCAGGTCAGGTGAGCACGCTGGCCAGGCCATACGGACGACTTCATGCTGCTCCAGGAAGTCGGTCACAAGGCGTGCTCGATGCGCAGGTGCATTGTCGTCCTGGAAGATGGCGCCTTGACCAAGGTCCACAAGCGCAGGCAGTGCCACGGCCGCCAGAACCTCGTCCCGGTACCGGACCCCGTTCAGGATGCCGTCAATGGGGAGCAGGGGGGTCCGGGTACCACGGCTCATGCCACCCCACACCATCACCGACCCGCCGCCGTACCGGTTATGCTCTTGGACAGTGGCGTCAGCGAACCTCTCCCCTTGACGTCGCCACACCCGAGCCCGGCCATCGTTAAAGGTCAGGGTGAACCTGGACTCATCCGAAAACAAGACCCGGCCCACTGTTGCCTTGTCCAGGTCACGTGCTCCCTGGCCCAGGTCATGCGGCGCACTCTGTTGACCGGTGACAGCACGGGTCGGACGGCCGGTCTCCGTGACCTCAAGTTTGCCTCATGTAGCCGTCTTCTCACCGTGCTGCAGCTGATGTTAGCACCTGTTGCGTCCCTCAGATGACCCCTCAAGGTCACCGCAGTGGATGCCCTTTCCCTCAGGACGGAGAGGGCAAGGTAGCGGTCTTGCTGTCTTGTCGTTACTCTGGGTCGACCCGTGTGACGCCTTTCCTGAACTGCTCCAGTCTCATTGAAGCGCTCCAGCAGTCTCTGGATTGTGGAATGCGACACTTCAAGTCGTCTAGCAACTTCCCGCTGCGCTAGGCCATCAAGCAGAGCGAGGGCTCTCCCCCGCTGCTCATCCGTCATCCGTCGTCTTGCAAGCATGGTTAAAACGAACCAAGAACGGGTCCTTTTTATCCTCGTCTGCGGGCAACTTTGGCTGGAGTAGTGTTCAAAAAGGGCTTGCCTTGCACGTGCAAAGCGAATTTTGTCGCTACCTTGCCTGCGTCGTCTCTCTGCTGAAGATTCGACAATTTCGTGTGGAAATTGTCTTCCTTGGGCCGCCCATTGCAAATCGGCAAATCCCCAAACACGTGCCAAAAGGAAACTGCAATGTTGTCTGAGCTCTTATCCATTCAGTTACGGCAACGAATTGGAGAAAAGAGTAAGAGAAAATAGGTTATTTCTCCTTTCAAAAATTGACTCAAAAACGTTCCTGGCCCTTCAATATTGACGTGTAGTATATGTCAAAATCAATTTTCATTGCACTTCCAAAGAAGACAGGGGCTATAGAATGCGAACTCCATCAGTTTGAGGAGTCATGTAACAAAAAGCCTGTTAAGAATAATCATGATGAGGACAAGGAATAGAATCAAAAGAGAAATAGCAGAAGAACAGTGTGGATTTGTGGAAGGGAAAGGAACTATTAATGCCATATACATCCTAAGAACTATCATAGAGAGGTCAATTGAGATGAATAAGGATTTGTATTTATGCTTTGTTGACTACACCAAGGCTTTCGATCGGGTAAGACATGATGAATTGATCAACCAACTGGAGAGACTCAATGCTGATGGAAAAGATCTATAATAATCAGAAATATGTACTGGGAACAAATAGCTACAATGAGAATAGAAAACAATGTAAGCTCTTTCCAAAACATCAAAAGAGGAGTCAGACAGGGTTGTGTTTTGCCACCAGATCTGTTTTCACTTTACAGCGAAAACATCATGAGAAACCTAGAAGAAGACCCCGGATTAAAGGTTGGAGGGAAATGATAACATTCGATACGCACATGACACCGTGCTAATTGCAGAAAATGAGAGGGACCTACAAAACCTTGTGAATATGCTAGAAATAGAAAGCAAAGGTAAAGAGCTGGAACTAAACAGCAGGAAGACTGAAGTCATGGTGATCAGTAAAAAACATGAAATCCCCTCATGCAAAATAACAGCAAATGGCACAACCTTGACACAGGTTGATAAATTCAAATACCTGGGAACGATCATTTCATCAGACAGCAGATGCACATTAGAAATAGCCGGCAGAATCGGCCAAGCCAAAACAGCATTCAAGAAGATGACAAGCATTCTTACCAACAAATGCCTATCAATTAACATCTGGAAGAGAGTTCTTGAATGTTATATAGAACCAATATTGTTGTACAGATATGAGGCGTGGACAGTCAACAAGCAAAGTCAGAACAAGATTGAGGCAGCTGAGATGTGGTTTCTAAGAAGAATGTTGAGAGTTCCATGGACAGCAAAGAAAACAAACGAGACAGTGTTGATGGAGGCAGACGCAAGTAGATCACCCATAAGGAAAATTAGGAAAAGACAGGCAACATTTATAGGCCATTTTATGAGGAAGGGGGATTTGGAGCACCTGGTCACAACGGGAAAGCTGGAGGGAAAGAGAGCACCAGGTAGACCCAGGAGGAAAATGCTGGATGGATTTGCAAGAGTAGCTGGGAACGAGGAGGGTGGGGGAGATGCTAGGGGCAACGAGAGAGAGACAGATGGAAGTCCATGATCGCCAACGCCATGCGGCAGGGCACCTGATGATGATTCTTGCCTATTACTGGCGATTCTTCCTCTGTCTGTGTTTGATTGTACTTGTTTCTTTGTATTATTGTTCTTTGTTTCTTCGTATGTTTCTGGATTTCTTTTGTTTCTTTCTTGTTTCTTTGTTTCTTTGTACTTTTTCTGCATTTTTGGTCTTTTTTTTTGTGATTTTGTTCCTGGTTTGCTTCTATTCTTTCTTTCTGCTTTTTTTTCCTTTTTTTCCTCTTGTATCTGTTGTTCCAACTTCGTTTCTTCCTTTTGCTTTCTTCGGCGTGTGTGTCTTTGTTTTGGTCTCTCTTCCGTCTTTATTTTGGTCTCTCTTCCTTTGCTTGTTCCTCTCTTCGTTTCTTTCTTCCCGTTTATGTTTAATCCGTTTTTGTTTCTTTATTTGGTTTCCTTCTTTGTTGTCTTGTTTTTGTGTGCATTGCTTTCTGTTTTGGTTGGTTCTTTGTTTGGGGGTTTCTTTCTGTTTGTTCCTTCGTTTGTTCCTTTCTTCACTTCTTGACATGCATTCTTGCTGTTGTCGTTTTTGCTTTTATGGTCAGGTTGTATTTTTTTTTTTCTGTTGGTGTTTTCTGGTTCTTGTTGACTTAAGTATTGCTTTTGTCTGGACTTTTTCAGTTTATTTGAGTTTCTTCTTCATTTTGATAGCTACACTAGTACGTTTCGTGTCTTGTTTTGGTTTTGGTTTTATTTTCATTTTTGTTTGGTGTTTTGCTCTTCCTGTTCTGTGCATTTGTGATTTTTTTTCTTAGTTGCTTTTGTTATTGTCTTCTTGTTTTTGCTTGTTTCAGTAGTTTTCTTATTTCGTCTTCTTGTTGGTGCTCTTGGTGTAGTAGTTCTGGTAACTGTTGATATTGTTCTTATACACTTATTTCGCCACGTTTGCTCTTGTTGCTTTGCTCGTGTTTCTTCTTATTCTTGTTGACATTGTTGCGTTATTTTGTCTACTTGTTTAACTTCTTGTCGTCTTTGTTTTATTTTTCTTGATGTTGTTTTGTTTTCTTTGTTTTTCTTGTTGCTCTTGCTGATGTGGTTTTGTGTTACATTTATTTTGTTTTTTTAACTTTTTGTTTTTGTCTTGCTGCTCTGGTTCTGCTTCGTGGGTTTTATTCCTGACATTCTGGGCGCTCCTGATGTTGCCGCCGCTGTCATCGTTATCGTCATCTTCGTCCTTGTTTTTGTTATTGTTTTGTTGTTCTTCAGGTTATTTTTCGTGTTGCTTTTCTTATTCTTGTTATTGTTCCTCGTGTTCTTGTTCTCGATCTTCTTGTTCTTGTTATTAGTGGTTCTTTGCTTGTTACATTTGACCGTTTCCCTTTTGTTTCTCTTTTTGTTTGTTTTTATCGTATCTTTTCGTGATTGTTTCTGTATTGTACGGTTCTTGCTTTGTTTCTTTATTGTATGATTCTTGCTTTGATTGTTCGTTTTTCTTTGTTTCACTCTGTGTACTTTTCTGATTGTTTTTGTTGGCCGTTTCTTTGCATATTTCTTTCATATGATCTATTCTTCCCGTCTGTGTATGATTGTACTTGTCTCTTTGCAGTTTTGTTGTTGTTGATGATGCACGCTTCTATTATTGTTCTTTGGTTTTTTTTCTAGATTTCTTTGCGTGGATTTTTTTTGTTTTTGTTTTGTTTTTGTTTGTATTTTTTCTTCGATTGTATCTTTGAATGTAAATGTCTTCCCATTTTGTTTGTTTTGTTTATTCTTTCTTATTTTTCTTTGTTTTCTTCTTTCTTTTTTTGCTTTTATTTTTAATTGTTTTCTTCCTAGTTTGTTTTTATTCTTTCTTTCTGCTTTTCTTTTTTCCCCTTGTATCTGTTGTTCCAACTTCGTTTCTTCCTTTTGCTTTCTTCTTTGTGTGCGTCTTCTTTGTTTCTGTCTCTCTTCCTTTGCTTGTTCCTCTCTGTTTCTTTCTTCCCGTTTATGTTTAATCCGTTTTTGCTTCTTTATTTGCTTTGTTCCTTTATTATCCTGCTTTTGTGTGCATTGCTTTCTGTTTTGGTTGGTTCTTTGTTCGGGCGTTTGTTTTGTTCCTTCGTTTGTTCCTTTTTTCACTTCTTGACATGCATTCTTGTTGATGTAGTTTTTACTTTTATAGTCTTGCTTTTTTCAGTTGCTGTTTTTCTGGTTCTTGTTGACATAAATGTTCGTTTTGTTTTTTGCTTTTTTTTTTTTTTTTTTTTTTTTTTTTTTTTTTTTTTTTTTTGCTTGACTTCTTCCGGTTTTTTTTTCTTAATTTTGGTTGTCGTGTTAGTACATTTCGTATTTTGTTTTGGTTTTATTTTCATTTCTTGTTTGTGTTTTGCTCTTTATGTTGTATGCATTTGTGATCTTTTTCCCATTTGCTTTTATTTTCTTGTTTTTGCTTGTTTCAGTAGTTTTCTTATTTCGTGTTCTTGTTGGTGCTCATGTGTAGTAGTTCTGGTAAATGTTGATATTGTTCTTATACACTTATTTCGTCACGTTTGCTCTTGTTGCTTTGTTCATGTTTCTTCTTGTTCTTGTTGACTTAATCTTGCTGTTATTTTGTGTACATATTTAATTTCTTGTCTTTGCTTTATTTTTCTTGGTATTGTTTTGTTTTCTTTTTGTTGTTGTTCTTGCTGCTCTTGCTTTGTGGTTTTGTGTTACATTTTTGGTTTGATTTTGTTTTTCTAATTTTTGGTTTTTGTCTTGCTGCTCTGGTTCTGCTTTGTGGGTTTTCTTATTCCTGACATTCTGGACGCTCCTGATGTTGTGGTTCGGCAGTTTGTTGATATCGTTTTCATGCTCTCACCATTGTTTTGTTTTTTTCATATTTTACTGTTTTTCGTCAATACCTGCTTCTTTACTTATGTTGTACTTTTTGTTAGTGCTGGTTGTCGTTTTCGTTGTTTTTCGTGGCTGGCTTTCGTTACTTCTTTTGGCGTCGCTCTCGGAGTTTCGCTGTTGCCGGCGCCGTCATTGTTATCGTCAACTTCGAACTTTTGTTATTGTTCTCGTTCCTTTTCGGGTTATTTTTCGTGTTGTTTTTCTTGTTCTTGTTCTTCGTGTTCTTGTTATGGATCTTGTCTTGCTTCTATTGGTTCTTTGCTTGTTACATTTGTTTCCATTTTGTTTCTTTTTTGTTTGTTTTTATCGTATCTCTCCTTGATCGTTTCTGTATTGTACGTTTCTTGCTTTGTTTCCTTATTGTATGATTCTTGCTTTGATTGTTCCTTTCCTTTATTTCACTTCTTTGTTTACTTTTCTGTTTAGTTCTTTGTTTCCTGTTTCTTTGCTTATTTCTTTCATTTGATCTATTCTTCCTCTCTATCTGTGTTTGATTATGCTTGTTTCTTTGCAGTTTTGTTGTTGATGCACGTTCCTTTTTATTATTGTTCTTTATTTCTTTGATTGTTTCTGGATTTATTTGTGGTTTTTGCTTTTGTTTTTCAATGTTTCTTTGACTGTATTGTTTCTTCGATTGTATCTTTGAATGTAAATGTCTTCCTATTTTGTTTGTTTTTATTCTTTGTTTCTGCTTTGTTTTTCTTTTTCTTCTTTCTTTTTTTCATGGTTTTGTTTCTAGCTCGTTTTATTCTTTGTTTCTGCTTTTCATTTTCCACTTGTATCTGTTGTTCCAACTGCGTTTCTTCCTTTTGCTTTCTTCTTCGTGTGCGTCTTCTTTGTTTCCGTCTCTTCCTTTGCTTGTTCCTCCGTTTCTTTCTTCCCATTTATGTTTAATCCGTTTTTGATGCTTTGTTTCCTTTGCTTCTTTGTTATCCTGTTTTTATGTGCATTGCTTTCTATTTTGTTTGGTTCTTTGCTTTGGGGTTTCTTCGTTGTATTCCTTGGTTTGTTCCTTTCTTTACTTCTTTGACATGCATTCTTGTTGTATGTTTTACTTTTATAGTCTTGTTTCTTTCCATTTGGTGTTTTTCTGGTTCTTGTTAACTTAAGTGTTGCTTTTGTTTTTTGTTTTGCTTGACTCCTTCCGTTTTTTGTTAGAGTTTGTTCTTAATTTTGGTGATCGTGTTAGTACATTTCGTGTTTTGTTTTGGTTTTGGTTAAATTTTCATTTTTGTTTTTTGCGTTTTGCTCTTCCTGTTCTCTGCATTTGTGATTTTGTTTCCTAGTTGATTTTGTTATTGTCTTCTTGTTTTTGTTTCTTTCAGTAGTTTTCTTATTTCGTCTTCTTGTTGGTGCTCTTGGTGTGGTAGTTCTGGTAACTGTTGATATCGTTCTTATACTCTTACTTCGTCACGTTTGCTCTTGTTGCTGTGTTCATGTTTCTTCTTGTTCTTGTTGACATTGTTGCGTTATTTTGTCTACTTGTTTAACTTCTTGTCGTCTTTGTTTTGTTTTTCTTGATGTTTTTTTTCTGTTTTTCTAGTTTCTCTCGCTGATGTGATTTTGTGTTACATTTTTGGTTTGATTTTGTTTTTCTAATTTTTGGTTTTTGTCTTGCTGCTCTGGTTCTGCTTCGTGGGTTTTCTTATTCCTGACATTCTTGGCGCTCCTGATGTTGTGGTTCGGCAGTCTGTTGATATCGTTTTCATGCTCTCACCATTGTTGGTTTGATATTTTTCTCTGTTTTTCGTCATACCTGCTTCTTTACTTGTTTACGTTGTACTTTTTGTTATTGCCTGTTGTCGTCGTTTTCGTTGTTTTTCGTGGCTTCTTTCGTTACTTCTTTTGGCGTCGCTCTCCCAGTTTCGCTGCTGCCACTGCTGTCATCGTTATCGCTATTCTCGTCCTTGTTTTTGTTATTGTCCTTGTTCTTCGGGTTCTTTTTCGTCTTGCTTTTCTTGTTCTTGCTCTTCGTGTTCTTGTTCGGGATTTTCTTGTTCTTGCTATTATTATTGTTGTTTTCGTTCTTGCTTTTGGTCTTGTTCTCATTGTTCTTCTTCTTGGTGTTCTTGTTTTTCTAGTTCTTGTTTTTGTTCTTTCTCTTTTCTGTTTTTCTCCTCGCTGTTGTTTTTGTTCATCTTCTCGTTCTTCCTGTTCTTGTTTTTGATTCTTGTCCTTGTTCTTGTTGTTCTGCTCTTGTTCTTCTTGTTCTTGTTCTTGTTTTTGTTCTTCTCGTTCTTGCTCTTCTTGTTCTTGCTGTTGCTGTTGTTGAATCATGCAACGCATGGACAGTCCCCCTCCCTCCCCCATGCTTGGCGAAATGATGTTCCTGCTGTGGCGGTTGGTTTCAAATGCGTAATGGTAATAATCATGTAGTTTCTTTATATTGCGTTTTGGTCGGCTTTTCTTCTCCTTGGTTTGTGCTTCTCTACTTGTTTGTTTACGTGGTTTTGTGTTGTTTTGTTTTATAGTGCAATCTTTGTGATTATTCCTTTTCTTCTTGCTAAGTTTTATGTCTTATCTGTTGTTGTTCTTGTTTTGTTTTGTTGTTATTTTCCCTCTTCTTCTTTTCTTGTCCTTGCCTTTCTTGCTCGTGTTCCCTTGTGTCTTCATTTCCTCTTCATCTTTTTTTTCCTTCTTTTTATTTTACATGTTTTTCGTGCTTTTTATTTGTTTTTCTTTGTTTAGTTTCTCTTTCTTAATGACTTTTTTTTCTGGTTTCCATAACATACGTGATGGAAGACTTACTTGGTTTTGATCTTCCTGCTGCTGCTTTTTACGATGCAGAGTGTACGCTACTATCTTGGCGTGGCGTGAGGTCAGTACAGCAAACTGCAACAATGTGAGAAAAAAAAATTGTATGTGCAGAAACTTATACAAAATGCGTAAATAGACAAATAGAAAAATTAAAAAGTCCAAATGATTTATCAGATTCAAACGTGAATAGATACAGACATACAAGATAGACAGTAGATGCATGGTTAGACATGTCGATAGACAAGGACAGACAGATGGATGGAAGTACAAGAGTCCACGACAAAAGAACTGCCCCTGGCAAAATCGTGTAGAAAACTCGCTTTCCTAGGAAAACAAAAACACATGCAATCGCCGGAAAAACAAGCAAACAATCAAAACAGTCATACACACGTAATATGCAGACAAGCCTATTAGTCTCTGAACGGTTGCATAGTCGCAGGAATCTGGAACAAGTTCAAAAGGAAATAGTAGATACAGTGTTTCGGAAACTTCAGGAGCATTTCAGGTCACTGCACACATATTAGGGATCGCTTCAGTTGTTTAAAAATGAACGTAGTTTGAAGGATGTGCCATTTTGCGCTGTATACTTAACATTTCACAACAGGAAAGAAAATCTCAGTTGGACAATTTTCTCGTAGCTGTGATCGAGCAAACTATACTGAATTGGATTGGATAGCAGTGGGTTCATCGTTTTTGGACGTAACGCAGTTTTACCATGTGAAATGGGGGTTGATCTTCATAGAGAAAGCACATCGCCATCGTACGGTGCCACCTCCCTTTGCTATATCTGTATGCATGTTATTTTTGTTTACCTTAGGGCGTTTTCTTTTGCAGAATTCAGCCAAGGAAAACCACTTTGCTGCCGAAAGTTTTTCAACATGCCCAAAATAATTGCTGCTTACGGCATCTTCCTTTATTACAATCATTATTACTGTTTAAAGCCCAGCTGCTAGCGCAGAGCTATGTCAGGGCTACGACCATAGCAAAACGTGCACATCTTCATGACCTGACAAAACTGTAAAGGAAATTAAATACAGATAATTCATTCACACACTAATCTAAAGATTGGCTACCGGGATAGATCATTCCTTTAAATTTATCTCCATGAGGTTTTAAAAAACAAAACCTGAACACGAACATAAAGATCACTAACGACACTAAAACATATAAAAACATGGCCTAAATTACCGAAAATTGCCTCTGCGTTTCGTGTTTCCCTAGAGCCAAAATGTAGTTAATACCTGTACCAACAGCCGATGTCAATAGAAAGCATGTTAGACTACACAGAACACAAACAGATCAATAGACCAGCATAGCAGGAAATCGTAGGAAGAAATGATAGAAAGAAAAGGAACAAGGAAGAAACGGAGAATGAGAGAAAGGAGGATATTTCTAGCACAGATGCCATCTATACTGAAAGATTCTCCGGCATCCACATCCCATCCCACTCAAGCCCCCCTTTTCGATTACAGCATTCCGGTCTAGTGTGTCATCTGAAAGACTAGCACTCAAACCACCGCTCAAGGTGTAGTGGAGGGAGGGGAAAAATGACCGTCCAATGGGAATACAACTTGGATTTCTGTGCGTTTACTCTTTCCACTCGGCCATTCTGTTTCATATACAGGCTTTGGGTTTGTAGCTTTCGTAGCGTTTGTCGTATAAAACCAGAAGAATCAGGACACGAATAGGGCGTGTGACCCATGACCCAAGCCGTCATCTTCTGTCTCACGCACACACACACACACACAAACGCACGCACGCGCACTTACACATACACACACACGCACACACACACGCACGCACGCACACACACACACGCACGCACGCACACACACACATACACACTCACTCACACACACACACACACACACACACACACACACACACACACACACACACACACACACACACACACACACACACGATGCTAAGTTTAATTACACTCAAGCCTGTTCGACAAATGACCCTTGACCCAAGTTGTCTTCTCTGCAACTTTTTTTTCTCCCATAAGACCCCAGAAAGGCAAGAAGACTACCTGGTAATTGGGTCTCAAAGGAAGGGAATTGAGAAATGAACCTTTCTCCAATACCAATAGTTTACCAGGTCAGCCGGGCGAATGTCCTGCTCTTCACGATTTTCAACTGCCGTGGATTCTTTAGGGTGCGCAGGCCAGAAGGTACACGGGTCTGACTCTTTTTCCATCCCCTTCCGAAGGGCTAGACGTCCAGTTTGATTTTACGGTCAAACTAAGGAGAAAAGTCGACGCCTCCTACAGCAAACCAACCCTGGAGCCGCGAACTTAGTTGTTGGGAGGCTAACGTCTTAACCATTCTGCCACTTTTTTCCACAAAGGAAAACGCGAAAGAGGAAGACCAAAGAAACCATGACACGAACAGAACAAGGAGATCTCAAGGCCCTGAAAAACATACACAGGCCGACTCAGAACAGAGGAGGGGAATATCTTCAGTGTTCTGGATGCCAATGATGTATTGGGCTGTGAGTCAATCCGTCATCAGATGGAGAACAGATTGACACAGCCATCACAAGGCTGGTCCCTAGATAAGTTGAGATCCGATCCTCACCACCTCACTACCCCTCTCGCAACCCCCCACCCTTCTATCCATCCCATCCCACCCACACCCAGTTTCCAGTTTTGGTCAAGTTACTTACCGGGTCATCATGAAGATCGGACGAGATGGACCAGACGGTGGGGAAACGTGTAAATGACGGTTTGTGGTGACTTGGGGTGTTGACATGGGTCCTGGATGTGCGAGGCTTGTTGTCCACTGCAAGCAGAGTGAGGGAGTATCACTGTCACTCGTCAACTTTCTGTGGACACAGGAACGTCTATTAGAATGTATAACAATAATTATGGTTCACAATTTTCTGGTCATATACTTGTGCCTGGGATTTAAAAGGAGCATATTTCTGGATAAAATATATATATATACTGAACGCCGAAATTAACTGACCACTTTTAATAATGTCACCAAATTGCCATTGAGATAACTGTCCGGAAACCGTTTGCACGTTCTTGTCCTGCAGATGGAAGAATTCTTTCCCCATGTGAAAAAAAGGGTTGCAGCACGTGCTTACGCGCTCAGACAACAGTTCACTCCAACACAATATCCGGCCCTACGCGTCACAAAATGCACGTGAACAAGGAAATTGGTGTCCCAGGCAACTCACACACTCTCCGTCTGTACCATAACACTCGTTTTATCCTTCCTTTTGGAAAAACCACCATGCCAAGAACATTGGAAAATGACCGTTGGAGAGCTGTTGGCATGTTGCAAGGGGGAAGCTCCGTTTCTGCCACTGCCAGGCATTTTGGAGTGCAAAGGACAACTGTACGGTTATGGTGGAACCGTTTTCAGAACACTGGCAACATTGCTGACTTACCAGGGCGTGGTCGCTCCAGGGTTACCACTCCTCAGCAGGATCGATTTATCACACTGACGCATCTGAGAAACCGGTTTCAGCCTGCCACTGTCACTGCGGGAGCTATCCCTGGCTTGAGGCGAATCAGTGCCACCACCGTCAGAAGACGTCTGCGGGAGAATGGTCTGCAAGCACGGCGCCCTGCAGTTCGACCACAACTTCTTCCTCGACACCGTGCAGCACGCTTGGCATGGGCCAGGCAGCACCTGCGCTTCACTATCCGAGTGTGGAGACATGTCCTATTCACCGATGAGTCTCGTTTTCAGCTGTCAGTAGCGGATGGTCGTCATCGAGTGTACAGGCGTCGAGGAGAGAGGTACGCCGACAACTGCATCATTCAGCGTGCACCTTATGGTGGAGGGGGCGTTATGGTTTGGGGAGGCATTTCTGCACATCATCAGACACAGTTAGTGTTGATCCAGGGCAACTTGAATGCTCTCCGCTACCGAGATGAAATTGTCACGCCCCACATTGAACCTTTTGTCCGCGCTCATGGCCCTGGCGTGATTCTCCAGCACGACAACGCCCCCTCGCATCGTGCACATGTTGTGCAGCAGCATCTGCAAGCAAGACAGATCGACGTGTTGCCATGGCCAGCAAATTCACCCGATATGTCGCCCATCGAGCATGTTTGGGACGAACTCCAACGCCGACTGCAACAACGCCCTAGAGCGCCCTTGACCTTGCAGGAACTACAGCAAGCTCTCCAAGAGGAATGGCAAGCCATACCCCAAGCCTTCTTTGGACGCCTGGTTTGTTCCATGCGACGACGATGCCAAGCTTGTATCGATGCCCGAGGTGGCCACACGCGCTACTGATTTTGTGACTTTTCAAATGTGGGTTAACTGACATTTGTGTTCGGCTGTTCACAATTAAGAACCTTTTTTTTTTTTTTTTGCGTTAAATCGATTGAGGATTGAATGAACTTATTTATGAAATAAATTGCATTTCTGTTTTTTATTCCAGTGATGGTGTACATGACTTTCTTTACCTGGTCAGTTAATTTTGGCGTTCAGTGTATATGTATGGTTCACAATATTTTGGTCTTATGCTTTTTGTGCCTGGAATTGAAAAGGCGCACCGTTCTGGATAAAAACATAATAATCATGTTTCACGATATTCTGATCATGTGTTCGTTGTGCTTAGGATTATAAAGGCGCACTTTTCAGATAGTGATATACTTGATGGACTGAACTCCGAACTGAACTGGATTGTGGCGTTTTGTTGTTCACAACGAATTTCAAGGTTTCCCATGTGACAAACAGGCCGCTACTTCCGGAAAAAGGAAATCACCGTAGTGCGTTGTCACATTCTTACAATATATTTTTGTTTATTCATCGACTTTTCTACAGAATTTTAACAGACGCAATTTTTTTTTATTACCGCATGATCTTCAACGTGCGCTAGATGTGTATTGTGTACGGGACTTAAGTTTACTATCTCATCTTAACGACTAGCAATCAGACCACCACTCAAGGTCTAATGGAAAGGGAAGGGCAGACAAATACGATCAGTACTGGAATCCGGGTTTCTTGTATCCTAGGTTGATCAGCTTTATTGCTATGTGTTATTTCATTTCATTTAAAGCCCAGTCGGCTGAGTACAGCCATATCAGGGTTACAACCGTTTCAAAACATACAATACTTCAACACGAAAAAAATGTAAGTAGACATATCAGTGCATTCGCACACATAATCCAAGGAGATGCCCCTGGCATTGACCACTCCGTCCAATTTTTCGTACAATTGGTTAAAAATCATACAGGAATACAGATTCAAACATAACTAAGGACACTTAAACATATATAAATGGGCCTAAATTATCTAAAATTGCTTCCGCATGTCTGATTTCCCTAAAGCCAAAATGCACTTAATACATGCACCCAATTATCAACCCTAATACAAAAGCTACGCACAAAAAGTTAAGGATCACTTGCACAAAAATTCATAACTTTCAAAATAAGAAAGCCAATGCGTTGAAGTTTGGCAAACATTTAATTCCATGCTTTAGTGATAACGATACACAATTGCCTTCAATTTCGAGCAATCGTTTGGTGTGTAGATTTGATCAAAGTGGGTACATATCGAAATTTGATTTCCCAAAGTCATTGAAATCACAAGACAGGGCATTCTGATGCTCCCAAAAGTTCAGTAATGCGTGTAACCGCCATGGCTGTTCTGGCACTCGACGCAGCGAGTCCTCATCGAGTTGACCAGGTTGGTGAAGATCCTCTGTGGAAGCGCCTGCCACTCAGCCTGCAGCATCTGGTAGAGGTGTTGGGCATCCCTGGGAGGGGGGTGGTTGCTCCTCACTTTGCGATCCAGCTCATCCCAGAGGTTCTCAATCGGGTTGAGATCGGGACTGCATGCTGGCCACTCCATTCTGTTGACTCCAGACTGCTGCAGGAAGTCGTTGACCACCCTTGCCCTGTGGGGGCGAGCGTTGTCATCCTGGTAGACAGCCGTCGGTCCCATCTGCTGCAGTGTAGGCACAGCCAGCGGTCGAAGGATCTCATCCCGGTATCGGAGGCCAGTCAGGTTACCCTGTACATGATACAAGGGTGTTCTGTGGTGAAGGCTGAAGGCCCCCCAGACCATTACAGAACCTCCACCAAAGGCCATCTTTTCTTGGACAGTGGTGTCAATAAAGCGTTGCCCTGGGCGCCTCCAGACCTTCAGTTGGCCGTCGTTGTGGTTCATGGTGAAGCGTGATTCATCACTGAACAGGACCTGGGACCATTGCTGACGTGTCCACCTCACGTGACGTCTGCAGAAGGCGCGGCGTGCTGCCCTATGGGCTGGAGTTAAGCATGGCCGTACAGCTGGGCGACGAGAACGGAGGTTAAACCCATGAAGGCGGTTCCGTATGGTCTGCTGGCTGATGTTAGTAGCCACCCTCAGCTGCCTTCGAATGATGCTGGAAGAGGCTGTTCTTGTCTGCAGGGCTTGTCGTTCAATGAGACGATCTTCACGTGGGTTTGTCTTCTTCGGTCGACCAGATCTGCGTCTTTCATGGACCCTCCCAGTGTCTGTGAAGCGTTGAATCAGTCTGACAATGACCGAGATGGACACCTGAAGTCGCCTGGCCACTTCTCGCTTGGGAACACCATCTTGGAACCATGCAACAGCTCGTCCCCTCTCAAACTCGCTCAATTTTCGTCGTGGAGGCATTGTCAGATCAGGCCTACTACTGGTGGAATGTCTTCTTATAAAGCCAAGCAAGAGACAGCATCTCACACATAACCAGCAGTGCTTGCACGTGCATAATGGTTTTTCCATCTGGCTTGTGCAATGTGTTCAGGCAGAACGGTCCAAAACAAGGTCCTTTTTCGCAAGTTTCCGCTTTTCCGTTGCGGCCAAGCTCAGTAGTAGAGAATCCCGTGCAATTTTCGCACTAACACAACATCGCCCACTTACAGCTGAACAAGAATTCATAACAATTTGGCTGGACTGAGAAATAAATAACAGTAGCGAACTGAGTTTATTACGCACCTGTTTTCTCATAGTGATCCTTAACTTTTTGTGCGTAGCTTACATAAGACTTAATCGAACACATACAGGTGAATGGACCAACAAGGCAGGAAATGATAGGAAAAATGACAGAAAGCAAAGGAACAAGGCAGAAAGAGTGACATTTCTTGCACAGAATTTCCAGAAGGTGGGGATATTTATACTGAAAGAATCCCCAACATCCCCACGGGGTGTGTGTGTTTGTGTGTTGGGGGGGGGGGTGAT